>JAUMJK010001646.1:0-76529 GCA_033558105.1 Coccyzus lansbergi | reverse complement strand
CCCTCGGCCCGCGCTCCCCGCCCGCCCCCTGCCGGTCTCGCCCCGCCAGCACCGCCGCAACGGGTCACCTCCCGCCGCGCAGCCGCGGCCCGGGAACGAGCGCCGGGCTGGGAGGGAAGCCCCTTGCCGGGCTCCGGGCTGCGGCAAGCCGGGCCGAGACGCGGAAGAGCAGGAATCAGAACGGGGACGGGGGGCAAACGAGCGAGTCCCTCACCTTCAACATGGCGGCGCCGGGTGTGTCGCGGAGAGTGACGTCACGGAGCCGCCGCGTACCTCGGGGGTGTGGACTGCTTAAACCACGCCCTTTGACGCCGTCGTCGCCTGGCAACGCGGAAGGGGCGGGGCTTGAGAGAGTGCAGCCGCCGGGCCCCGCGCGAAAGAAGAACCGCGCCCATTGGCGGATCCGGGGCTGGGCCTTAGGGTCACGTGGCCCGCGGCACCGCCCTCCCGCCGCGGCCGGGAATGAATGGGGGTGGGTGGGAATTAGAGGGGCGGGAGTGGGAGGGGAGACGGCTTTAAATTGAACTAAGCGCTAGATTTAGACTAATCATTAGGAAGAAATTCTTTACCATGAGAGTGGTGAGGCACTGGCACAGGTTGCCCAGGGAAGCTGTGGCTGCCCCATCCCTGGAGGTCTTCTGGACCGGGTTGGATGGGGCCTTGAATAATCTAGTCGGGTGGAAGGTGTCCCTGCTCATGGAAGGGGGTTGGAACTGGATGATCTTTAAGGTCCTTTCCAACCCAAATCATTTTACATTTCTATGATATTTGGCTGTTCAGAGGTGTCTCAGTGCTGGTAGAATTTGGATAGGGATGGAGTATGGAGATCCTGCACTTGGGGCACAACAACCCTGTGCAGTGCTACAGACTAGGAGAAGTCTGGCTGGAAAGCTGCCTGGAGGAAAGGGACCTGGGAGTATTGGTTGACAGCAACTGAACGTGAGCCAGCAGTGTGCCCAGGTGGCCAAGAAGGCCAATGGCATCCTGGCTTGAATCAGAAACGGTGTGACCAGCAGGTCCAGGGAGGTTATTGTCCCTCTGTACTCGGCACTGGTGAGACCACTCCTTGAACCCTGTGTTCAGTTCTGGGCCCCTCATCACAAGAAGGATGTTGAGGCTCTGGAGTGAGTCCAGAGAAGAGCAACAAAGCTGGTGAAGGGGCTGGAGAACAGGCCTGATGAGGAACGGCTGAGAGAGCTGGGGTTGTTTAGCCTAGAGAAGAGGAGGCTGAGGGGAGACCTCATTGCTCTCTACAACTACCTGAAAGGAGGTTGTAGAGAGGAGGGTGATGGCCTCTTCTCCCAGGTGACAGGACGAGAGGCAATGGCCTCAAGCTCCACCAGGGGAGATTTAGGCTTGACATCAGGAAAAAAATTTTCACAGAAAGGGTCACTGGGCACTGGAGCAGTCTGCCCAGCGTGGTGGTTGATTCGCCTTTCCTGGAGGTGTTTAAAAGATGGGTGGATGAGGCACTGAGGGACATGGTTTAGTGTTTGATAGGAATGTTTGGATTTGATGATCCTGTAGGTCTTTCCAACCTAGTGATTCTGTGATCAAGGGAGGGTTCCAGGCCTTTCTGACATAAAAATACTAAGTTTAACACAATAAAACTACATGTATTGCCATGTCTTAACACTCTGGTTTGTGCAGCCCAGAATGCAGCATCTACTGAGAATGCAGCATCTACTGAGAATGTTGGTGGTGTTCAGCCTGGAGAAGAGAAGGGTTCAGGGAGACCTTATTGTGGCCTTTCCATACTTAAAGGGGTCTTATAAGATGTGTTTTATCATAGCCTGTAGCAATAGGACAAGGAGGAATGTTTTTAAACTAAAAGAGAAGTTCAGGCTGGATATTATGAAGAATTGTTTTCACTGAGGATGGTAAGCACAGGCAGAGGTTACCTAGAGAGGTGGTAGTTGCCCCATTTCTGGAAACATTCAAGGCCAGGCTGGACAGGACATTGAGCAACCTGATCAAGTTGAAGATGTCCCTGCTGACTAGAGGCGTGTTGCACTAGGTGACCTTTATGGTCCCCTTCCATACAAACCATTCTATGAGTATGATGCAATGATCTCCAGCTCATGATGCAGCATCTCCAGCTCACTCGGGGAAGGTAGACAGGAGCAAGGTCTTCTCCCCTGACATCTGCTGTTGGTAGCACCTCATATCCATCCTGTGCTGTCCGACTTGTTACTCAGTGGCAGAATATCAGACATAAGGAGTACTAATTTCCTTTCAGATGAGATAAACTGAGGCAATATTTTGTTCCACTTATATCACTGGAAATCTCTTCTCATAGCATCAGTTAACGAACTGCTGCTTTGCTTCTTCCGATTAACATCTATAAGAACACTCAAGGCCAAGGCAGCAAATACATCAGCAGGAAAATCATATAAGTCCATCAAATGAGAAACATAGAATCATAGAATGGTTTGGGTTGGAAGGGAACTTAAAGATCACCTAGTTCCAATCCCTCTGCCATGGGCAGGGACACCTCCCACCAGATCAGGCTGCTCAAGGACCCATCCAGCCTGGCCTTGAACACTTCCAGGGATGGGGCAGCAACAGCTTTCCTGGGCAACCTGTCATTGTCATCTCTCCCCCCACCTCAAACTACAGCAATTTCAACAGTCAACACTGGGTTTACAATATGAAAAATAGCTTCCTGTTAGTCCTGGAAAATGTAATTAAAAATATTTTTTATGTAAAAGGAAAAGTACTTGAAGAATGTGGAAGGAGATAATTCACCAGGAAGGGCATCGTGGAAAGACAGACAAGGTACACACTCCCTCATAATCTTAAAATTTCTTTGTGATAATAATTTTTGTTACCTCTGCAAGAAAATTCCTACATTTCTTTATTGCAGTTGCTTTATAGATCTGATAGAGCCAGCTATGGCAGGAACAAGTCCTTCCCAGACTAAGGGAGATGCTTAACTTTTGCACTGTAGAATTGAGTGATGCCTGTCAACAAGCTCTCTGTAAAATTAGCCAACAGTCCTTCTTGTTTGTTGGTTCATTGGATTACTGACAGGAGCAATCTGAGGTGAAATGAGAAGACTTCAGGTTTGTGCCTTTTCTTTTTAAAGCTTTATTGTATTTTTCTGCTGTTTTGCAGGGAGCAGCTGATGCTTGTTAGTTAACAGGATATCAGAAATACCATGAGCAAATGGTACAAGATGGGCTCCAGTTCCAAATCCATATGATAAACAGACGTTGCTACAATGAAAGACTATAGACACGTAGGAAATGTTCTTTGTTATTTTATTACAGCTTTAGTTATGAAGATTCCCTCTTTAGCAAGAAAGAGTTATATCTAAAGCATAGCTAAATGACTGATGGGTGAAGAATGCTAATGGGGCTCTCTCACCTTTGTGTTATGCTTTGAGCAGTTGGTTATAGCTATGGAAAATAAGCACCCAGCATGCAGCAAACATTTGTGGAGAAATGATTTTGCAGTATTTTTATATCAGCTTTGTGAGAGTGTGACAGTTTGCAAGGCAGTCACACTTCTTGATGCACTTTATTCGCCTTCAAGGTGTTTTGTTAGAAGCAGAAAATGTTCAAAGCCCAAAATGACAGGAGAACCCACTAGAGGAGCGATGGCACTGAGGTGAATAACAGCACCTGCTCTGGTTAGTTCTCAACCGAAGCTCAATCCCAGGCTGTGGGTGGGACCTGCTGTTTTCCAGTTTTACAGAGGACAAAGATAAGAATAATTCAAGTGCATTGTCAGTAACAGTAAATAAAATACCACTGATTCTGGACATACAATGGTGCGTACATTACATATTTTTGTGATCTATTTATATTCATTGACAATTATTGATACAAATTTGTAACACAAACATCTGACAAACAGATAGTTGTTTTACATAAAATTTTTTTAAACCTAACAATTTTATCAGCTCCGGCATCTTTAGTGCATTTTGTCTTTAACGTGGAAGTCAATTTTTAAATTGATTGATATGACTGATTAAAAAAAAATGGAAAAAATCTTCAGAGAGAAGAACCATAAAAATATATTAGCTTTCATGTAGGTGTATTGTTCTCCTACAGTCTACCAGTAATCTGGTTGAAAGCCCTGCATACTTTGCTGGCAGGAAGAACTGCTGGAGAAGGTTGTCACTGCAAAATTTCCCTGGGATGACGGTAATACATGCCATAACAGATTATGCACAGTCCAAAACATTGTCAGACAGAATTTAAAGGGAGTTGAAGTTTCTGCTGCTGAGGCTACAGAATAAAGAGCTTTGGCATGATTGACTCCTGGCTGTTTCTAATGTAAGAACCTGTACCAAGGTTCAGTTTTATTCCGCATGCAACTGTTTTTCCCCTTCATTGCTAACTGGTTTTTTAAATTCTTGTGCAAGAAATATTTCCTTTAAAAATCTGCAGCTCAGAGAAGCTTGAAAATGTTGTCACAGCTCATAAACCTTATCAGTCCAGTACGAAATACAATTTAAGAAACTTGATCTATAATCCTTTGCCTTAGCCATTACAGTCTGAGTTTTCATATAGTTCATGATGTATTAAATTGTTTACTTCCAGTTTAATTTGTTGTCAGGAAAATAAGAACATTCCTTCATGAGCAATACATCGACTGTTATTTGCCGCAAAGTTATAGGTACAGCAGAAAAAAAATTATTTGTTGCATGTTCCTGGCAAAATGTGAGTTTGTAACATTTGCCCATTAAACATCAGTGCAGTTACCTACTGACACTGAAAAATCTAATTTTGACAGACTAATTTTAATGTTCTCTTCCATGATAAATCTTGTATATTTAAAAAAAACCCAAACCCCAAGAATTCCACGCACCTTTTCTTCACTAAGATGATTTGTTTAATACCATGACTCGCCTCTACAGTTTTGCCAGCCTGTTTAGAACTCATTTTTAAAATAAATTACTTTTCTGGCTCGTAAGAGCTTCTGTGTATGTTTTAAGTTAAAAAAAATGCTCGTTGGCAGATTGCTTTTCCTTCCAAATTATTTTTAAAATTTGTACCTAACAGGAAATACACAATGACAGAGGCTCAAATAACCCAAACTCTCAGTTAAGCAGCTTCACCCATCACCATGAGCCTGGCTTTCTAAATGCTCTGCACAAAGCACAGTTGGAAGTGATGTGTCAGGTATACAGCTTTTCTACGTCGGTCTCCAAAGCACGCAATGCATTTCTCATGTTCCCATCACTTTTAGCACATATTTGTTAAACAGCTAACTGAAATGGCTTTTCTAGGGGTCCATGATGATAGACTTTTCCAGGATCTTTATGAAGGGAGCATAGTTCACATATTCATAGGAATATTCTTTCATTCTTTATACTTTATTCATTTCCCAAACTGAAGAAAAAAATTAAAAAAAAGGAGGAGGTTGAACAGATTTTTGTTTTAACTACTGTTTTATTTAGAGTGAAACTTGTGCTTTTGCTTTTCATACTTAAGGTGTGTCATTTTTTAACGTTTGTCAGAGGTGCTGTTTTGGCAGCGATGAGCTCTGAAGCCATACATTCAGAAAGTAAATCAAATGTTAAAGACAGATGTCCTTGTGGAGCTCTTTGTGCTTTCCTACTGACCTACCTCTAAATGCAGTGAAGGCATTACTGAATTCATGTTTTGAGGTAAAACAGTACTTGTATTTTTTATGTGCCCTCATCGGCATTGCCATATTCTGACAGCATCTAAATTATACTTAGTGCTTTTCAAATAAAGATCCTATTTTCCAAGACAGGGGACAGGTAGAAAAGAGAAACATATGCAAAAAAACCCAGTGTAATCCAACTACATATAGTTTCACTCTTGGTATTGTCATGGTTAAACACACTGTCCTCGTTTCAGCTGAGATAGACCATTTTCTTCCTACTATCTAGTACAGTGCTGTGGTTTTGATTTAGTATGACAACAGTGTTGATGACCCAGGGATGTTTTAGTTGTTGCTGAGCAGCGCTTACATTAAGTGAAGTACTTTTTCAGCTTCTCATGCCATGCCAGTGAGAAGGTTGGAGGTGCACAAGAAGCTAGGAGGGTACATAGCTGGGACTGCTGACCCCAACTGGCCAAAGGGATGTTCCATATCACATGACAATGTGTTTAATATCTAAACTGGGGAGCTGGCCAGGGGGTGCAATGGCTCAGGGGCAAGCTGGGCATCAGTCATCAGGCGATGAGCAACTGCATTGTGCATCACTTGTTTTGTGTGTTCTTCTATGACCATTATTGTCTTCCTTTTCTGTCCTATTAAACTGTATTCATCTCAACCCACGAGTTTTACTTCCTTTCCCCCCATGCAATTCTCTCCCCCATCCCACTGGGCCGAGGGTGTGAGGAAACAGCTGGGTGGTGTTTAGCTGCCTGCCAAGTTAAACCACAACACACCCAAATGTTCCTTCTCTAACAAAAATATTTGACTTCTCACTGCAGTAGTTTTTCAATTACTCCCTTCCACCACAGATGAATAATTGCTCTGTTAACAAGTTGATACTAACAACAGAGATGTAGTGTAACAAATATACGCTACGAGTAGCAGTGAGAACACACCTTTTGGATGCTCTCAAGCACTCATCACAGCGAAGTCCAACTCCTTTGGTAATTCAAATGTATCTCAGATTTCCCTTGAGCTGGATGCATTTTGGAAATTAACTGCAGATAAAAGGTGAAAGGTCTTGCATCCATTGCCAGTCTCTTTATGTATTTAGTGCATAAAATACTTTTAGCTTTAAAAATATTTTTACGGTAAGCTTTATCTTCTTAGGAAGGTGATGTGAATTTCTTTACCTCATTTGCCTATAAGTGTATCAACACTGGTATCTTCATATATATGTACACATACATACATATATGTATACATACATATATATATATATATATAAAAGATGTAATACCTTATTTACTTGAATGACAGTTTCTAGGTCTACCAAATTATTTCTGAAGGCAAGCATTCATTCTCTTACTGTGCTGCCTCTTCAATAAGTAAAAATAACATGCTGAGCTTTCTTTGTTACTTGGAACTGACTTTTAGGATGGTAATTTCTGAAAGGTTTTAATTTCTATTTTACTTTGTACCAGAACAAATTATGTGAGTCTCCCATCAATGAGAAGTAGGAAGTGTTATATCCTTACTGCATACAGATGTACAATTACAGAATTATTACTCTGAAAGTTCCAGTGTCTTCGTTTGCCGTTAGGAAATTGCATTTTAATGTTTCTAACGGTTTCCATATACACTTGTAAGAGTGAGAGAAGTTACAGTGAGGTCCAGGGGACGTACCCACTCATGCACAGAGACCAGCTGGAGAACGCAGCAGGTACCACAGCTTGCTATGTGACACCTTGCATGATACACATTATTGAGAGATAGGCAAAAAATTGTGTACTTGAGTAGGGAAGCCTATATTTATGTTGCTATTTAACTTTCACTTAAGCTCTGACTTGCTTCCCCACGAAGCCCCTAGGTTGAGACTTGAAGCCCTACAGGATCCTAGGGACCAGAAAAGCAGGAGGCTGTTCTGCAGAGGTTTGTTGTTTAGCTTGAACAAGAAGGGAGAAAAGCTAAGTAGCACATGAAAAATCATCCGCGTTTCTTCTTTGCTGATGCTGCCACCATGATTTGATGTAGTAGAAGACAAGCAAAACTGAAAACCTTAATTATTCTATTTCCTGAAACCAGATTTTAATTTCTTGGCTTTATTTGTTCAGTCTTGAGTAACATTCCTTTTGAGAGGTAAAGCCTGTATTTAGCTTTCAAATATTTTTTCTTTTCTAGATTTTCATTTGCATACAATTTATCAGTCATCTCTTCATTTTACTCTTCCTGGCTCGCTACATTGTCCATGCAGCCAACACACTGCTCTTCTCAAGCTCAAAAGAAGCTAGCAAAAATTAAAAGGGCATATTTGAATGAGAGAGAATGAGAGGCATGAGGCAAAACTTGGAAGCAAGATGCCCTTTTCAGGACATAATCCTGTGTTTCTGTGGAGAATACTCATTAGCCAGTAAGTCCCACTACAGTTCCTTGCTCTTTGGTACCATGGAATTTGTCCAGGCCCATTTGGCACCTTTCCTTTCTTCATCTCACATTCACCAAATGCACCATGTCTGGTGCCTTCAACTACTGCTTCCCTTCTGGGAGCATTTTCCACAAAGAACTAACACCTGACCTAACACACATTTATTCCTGACACGCATTTAAGAAACCCTAGGACACGTTTCAGGGTTCTTTCACAATCACTAATTAAAACTGTCACTCAGACAGTTTGCCCCAGTGATTACAGGCACCCTAATATTTTTCTCATACATTATTACCTGCTATTTCTTATAATGTGAAGTCATTTCCATTTTCGCCTTGCACCCTCCAGAGGAGGCCCATGGCTGGCACAGTTGAAGCTTAAGGTGCAGGAACTGAAGGGGCACAGGATATTGATGCACAGACTGACCTTGTCTTTACTTTTAACCCTTTCTCTCTAGCACAGCATTTGAACCTACTACTTCAATCTTGTAAATTAGCACAATATGGTGCTGGCACAGGTGAAAACAATGTTTTACCTTGCTTTGGCAGCTTAATGGATGAGAAAAATGTTGTATTTCTCAAGCATGTTTAAGTAAGTTGCTACCCCTGTATGTGTGTAACAATGCTTGGTGTTATACAGGTACAGAAACTGGATGTTACAAATAGGAGCAACTTTGCAGAACACCGAGGGACGGCAACTTCACAAATTGAAAAGCCTGAGGATCAGTCTATTATTACAGAAAAATGGGAACATGAAGAAGGTAAATTGTATGCCTGCTCCCAGGCATTATCTCTGGAGGATATTGGATGATTTCCACCCACAGCAGATGCATAAATCTTCAGAAGTTAAGGCACTGGGAAACTGCTAAGCCTTCTAGTCACTTCAGTGCATTCTGCTCTGCCTTGAACAAGGCTGGAAATCTGAAAGCACGGCTTCCTACACTGGTTTAACGAGTTTAACAAACCATACATTCTTGTAATTCATTTTTACCACAGGAAAAATAAAACTCTGTGCACTGCAAAGCTAAAACAAAACTAAAAGTGAGCAGCTGCAATCATTTTGTAAGGTTCATAACTTCTATGCTGTACAACTGGTGGATTATTTGCCTGTTAACAAATTTGTACTCAGATTTCTTTGGCTGAACTATTTAGTTTAGTTTACTTACATAGAGGCCAGCCTCACTCCCCTTGTTCTGAGAGAACAGTACTGAGCCAAAACACTTCCAATAAAGTTGTTAATTGAATCAGATCCCAACTTTAAGAAAAGTTAGTAAATTAAAAACTATTGTTTAGTTAATTATCACCACCTTTCTTTTTTTCCAGACTATATTATTAATTTCAGGGTTTTGGATAACGTCAGGAGAAACAGTAAAGGAAAAACTATTACTTGACAGCAACTCTTCCTGATTGCAATAAGTGAACTGAGAATTAGGAGGGGGAAGAAAGTTTTTGCACTCTAGAACATATCTTTCTGAAACTTAAGTTTTCTCTGTGTTTGGTTTCATTATAATCCTAAAAATTATCATCAGAAGTTAAAATCAGTTCTTTGTACCATGTTGGTAACTGTATTAGATGAAACCTTCCAGAACTACCTGTAAGAGCCAGAGGAAGTGAGAGCATGTGTTACATAAGGCAAATCCCATGGAACACACCGCAGCCAACCAAGGATACTCAAGTAACTAGAAGTCCATCTTGGGAATAAATTAGCCAGCAGGGCTTTCTGAGAGGTGCAAGAAGACAGCTGATCAACTTCTTGCTTTCCAGGCATGACAAAGAAGGCCAGCACTACACTAATGTAGGGAAAATTGCTTAGGCCATGCCTTGCATTGACACCAGTGTCACCACCACAAGCACAATCCTATGCATTTTGTAGGACTTCAGCAATTGTGGAAGGTAAACACAAGAGGAATACACTGATGGCTTAGAGAGTTGGGGTTGGTTAGCCTGGAAAACAAGAGGCTGAGGGGAGACCTCATTGCTCTCTACAACTACCTGAAAGGACGTTGTGGAGAGGACAGTGCTGGCCTCTTCTCCCAAGTGACAGGGGACAGGACAAGAGGGAATGGCCTCAAGCTCCACCAGAGGAGGTTTAGGCTGGACATTAAGAAAAAAATTTTCACAGAAAGGGTCATTGGGCACTCCCCAGGCTACCCAAGGAGGTAGTTGACTCACCTTCCCTGGAGGTGTTTAAGGGACGGGTGGACAAAGCGCTGAGGGACATGGTTTAGTGTTTGATAGGAATGGTTGGACTCAATGATCCAGTGGGTCTTTTCCAATCTGGTGATGCTATGATTTTATGCCCACTTCAGAATTTCTCCCCTGAGATTATGAAGTTAAACATGTGGGAAAAACTTGGTTTCAGTTAGCATTATGCAATTCTTTTGACAGAGAAGGGGCAGTAGAGTCAGAAAATTTCACCAGTCGTAGCTGAATACATATAAACACATCTGTAAAATGCACACACAGGACAAAGATTCTCACTCAGAAAAACAACTATATGGTCAGTGTAATTCAAACTTTAAAGATGAGCCACAAGACAAAAGAGGCAAAACCCCCAATGCTTAAAATACGGTTGAGAACATTGAAACAGGTGTGGGAAGGAGGCTGTCCATTCAGGCCAAAGACAAGACTCATCGGGTAAAATTTAATAGGACAATAAAAGGGTTAACCATTAAAGACATCCATGTCATTAGAAAACATTTTTTTCAGTACCACTTATTGAGCAACATTTGGATCAGGGAGCGCAGTGACAAGATGAGGTTTTAAGCTGAAAGAGGGGAGATTAGACAATAGGAAGAAAGTTTTTTTCCTGTGAGGGTGGTGAGGCACTGGCACAGGTTCCCAGAAAAGTTATGGATGCTCTATCCTGGAGGTGTTCAAGGCCAGGGTGAATAAGTCACTGAGAAAACTGATGTAGTAGGTGTTCCTCGCCATGGCAGGGAGTTTGGAACTGGATGATCTTTAAGGTCCATTCTGACCCAAGTAATTCCATGACTCTATGATTTATCCACAATAGAGAACTGCTATGAACAATGACATCACTGGGTGGGGACATGTCCACATGTATGTTATGAGCTCAAAAGGTACAGAACTAATACAGAATCTGTGCGACACCCAAAGTTAACAGTTTTCCTTTCCATGTTATGAGGCTGATGGAATCAGAAAAGAAAAAAAAAAAAAACAAACAAAAACCCCATACAACCAAAACCCCTAAAAACCAATCTGTCACAAAGGGGGAACATCTGTTGAAATAAAAAATTTCAAGTCAACAAGGCTGGATAACTTATACCAAAGGAAATACAAAACTTACACCAGCTGGAATGAATTAACTGGGAAAAAAAAAAACTTTGCCAAACTAACATTAATTTCATGGAACACAGAACAAGTGAACATGGATAACTGAACTACAGCTTAAATAATAAGGTCACATATTCAAAACAAGTGAAGAATCTGACATGAGCAACTATGAACCAGTTAAAATGAGAGAGCTCTCCTTAGTGAAATAATGGAATTAGTATTTGAGATTCCTTATCAACTACAGAGGTGCTTAATAAGTAAATCAAGTCTGCCACTGGAGCATCCTGGATGAAAGATATTGCCAAAAATATAACCTGGTCTACAAAGAAGAGAAATTAAATAGATGAACAAAAATAATTGTAAATAACAGATGTACAGAGTGAAAAGACTGATGCCATCGTCTTTTCCATTGCATCAGTCTAACACATTTGGTTTCCTTTTGAACCAAAAAGTGGGAACACATCACAATTAAAAGAGGCCCTCCTTCTAAGACACATCCCTCTATGACCAACGCAAATTGTCCACAGCATTCTCCCATTAAACAGTACTACTTAGTGTGGGATGAAATCAATTTAACACAGGAAGGGGAGAAAAAGTTACTTCATGCAAATAAAGTTTTAAGTCATTCTGAGTATTAAAATATAATTAAAATGCTATTTTAGAACTCTATTTAAAAAAAATCATTTACAAACATTCCTGATAGTAAAACTTTAAACTAGGGGCTTTGATATTGCAGCGAGTTGCTGAAAAATAGTGGAAGAAAAAATAAGCATAGCAAGGAACTGAAAAAGCAGGCTTTTATCAGACTGGGAAAATAAGATCACAACCTCCTGTTTTACTTGCCCACCCTGCCCCACCCGTCTTTGTAATGAATCTTGTTCTTACTAAGTTTTCCCCTTCCCGTTGTAGGAAATGTAAAGCAGTATTACTTGCACTTCTGGCACTTCGAAGTTGAAGTGTGTGGTAACCACATGTTGTCTCAGAGCCCTTAATTCCGTGTATTTGACAGTAGGAAACAGTCTGCTCTCCTGGCAGCTGACAAACATCACATTTAGTCTTGACATCGAGTTACAAATGTAACGATGAAGTCAACACAGAACATCATTGCAAGCTTGAAATGCAGAGTAGATACGAAAGCACTGAAACAACCAAAATTGGGAAGATTATAAAATAAAGACATGATCTTGATGCTATATAAGGACATCCAGCTTTTCTGCTTGGGACAAATTTAACACAACATTATGAATTATAGCAACAGTTAACATTTTGAAGAGCTGATTAACCAAGCAAACTCTAAGGTCCTGTAGAAAATAATCCACAGGGCCCACAAGAGTTTGAGTATTACCAAGTTTACACAAGAGTGTTTAAAGATTAAAAATATTTTATTTACACTTTTCTTTATACATATATTATACATTTTTTCAGTTTAAAAACTGCACAGCGCACATACGAAGTCCAAACATACTGTCTGTATCCATAGCTAGGGAAAATTACCTTCTGCCAAGAAAAGACAAGAAAAAAAGGCTTTAAAACAGTTAAGAGGCAATTTTTAAATTATTCAGAGAAATTTATAGCAGCCCTAGGGTAGTCACCATTAGATAGTTAATCCAAATGTACATATATGGTCATATACATAATCTTATATTTCTGAAGGAAAAGTATTTCCAGTTGCTAGACACAAACACAGGAGAGATGGAAAACTTTTCCCATTAACTTATGAAACACTTATCAAATACATTCTTTTCAATACAAACAATCTGATATTGTACATTGGAATCAAGTAGGATACTATAGTGGAATTGCAATCTCCAGCATATAATAATTTATTTTTTAAAAGATCTAAAAAAATAACAATATATAGGGAAAAATATTTAAAATAAAAACACAGCTCACTCTTCACCCTTCACCTGTTCCTAGAACTGACATAAAAGTTAGGTGGGTCCTGCTGAGGTAATTAAAGCCCCCTAAGAACAGCTTACCTTACAGTCCTACATAACATTATTTTCTAGACCTAAAATATAGTTTTCTAACCAGAGCCATAAATAAAAACTACCATCTGCAAATAGAGTGGTTTTCCCTAGCTGTTAACTTTAATGTTAATCCAACGGTATTTGAAATTGATCTTTGAAAATTATTTTTAAAATACTATATAAACATTAATTGAAATTTGGGAAGTGGGGAAAAAAATTAAGTAGAGGGAAATCCAGGAAAGCTGTGTTCAAAACAAGTCACTTTTTCTGCCCCTTGCCACATACAGCTATGTTTTATGATGTTTACCCACATGAATAGAAACATTAAAAGTTACTCAACAACTTTAAAAAATAGAATACAGATGCAAAAGTAGTCATTAGTATCTTTTAAGCAGCTTCAGACTGTTTTGCAAACATTAAAATCTCAAAGCGTTAGCTACAGGACACCAACAAGCTTTGCTTTATTACACATGCTTTCCAGTTATGTTCTCTCCCACTCTCTCTCAGTAAGCCCTGCCACACGTGACAGACCATGCTTATTCAAGTAACTTCACCAGGTATATTTTCACTAAGGTAAGGAGAAGCAGGATGGACATTTTCTTTAATGCCCCCCACCCCTCTAAACACAGGCTGATATTTGCACTGTCATCTTTTCTCTTAAGTACCTTACAGGTTTCTGCTTTCTTTATATTGAACTGTTCACATACGTGGAGTACATGTTTGAAGTGTTAGAAGAACCAGGGGCCCAATTCGCTACTTATTCTTATAAGGAAAAATATATTTAAAAAGGCAAATTATTTCCACAAATGTGACTATTTCTAAAAAGACTTTTTCATATAAAGGCTGATATGAGCTTGAAGTTTATTTTTTAAGAGCTGTTAGCATCTCCCCACAGTGCTTACCCTCCTTCGCAGAAGAATGGACATGGTGAGTTAAGCAATGCTTTTCTTTTTAAAATAATTTGAATTTGTACTTGCTGAATCATATCCTTGGCTTCCTGGGTGTCAAGTGAAGCTTTGTTCCTGGTGAAAGTAGTTATCCTATTATCAGCATGACAAAACGCAGCACTTGGGTTTGTAAGGCAAGAGGTCCTCAAGAAAAACTAGTTGTAAAGCTCAAACTAGAGAAATACACACCTCACAAACCCTTACAACAGGACTCCAGCAACCAGGGCATCCACACTTTTCAGAAAGAAATAACATAAAAGCAGGTTGCCAGGTGGACGTTATGCTGCCACATAGCCCCTTGAGCTAGCAGTGACTTCTGAAGCAGCAGTCTTCATAAAATCAAGTACTGCCTTCCTCCAGCTGGATCAGTGAGGAAAAAAATTCCAAAAGTTTTTTTTTTTTTTTTTTGCTACCCAATGCCTCCCACTGGGAACCTACTATCAACACTTTGTGGGGGAAAAGTGAACTATTGTTAGCTTATGCTAGAAAAAAATTATCTGTCCCCTGAACACACATATAACAGCATGAAGAATGGGAACTGGCAGTGTCCAACCTCTTCACAGGAGCACTATGCTTTTTGGCTATTCTGACGCATTTGAAGACAAAATTTCCTCCTGGAGCCAGTTGCTAAATTAAGACATGAAGCTAACACATTTTTGTCATGAATGTGGAAAAAAAACAAACCCCAAATTACACTGTAACTCACTATGTCCACCTTTTAAGAAAAGACAAGTGCACTTGCTGTTTAAAAGCAGGTTGTGTTAAATTTAAATATGCAGGTATTTCATTATGTGTGGAGTGGTTACAGAAGAAAAACCCCACCCCCAACTTACTAATTAAAGATCATAACTTACCTCTTCCTTGACCAAGAAAAGGTTTTTAAAAGTTTTTAAAACTCATATTAATCTTATCATAATACTCAAAATTTGACAGTAATAGGCAGTTCTCACTAGCCAGTTTAATTTTGTTTTTTATTTAAACTCTAAATTACCTGGAGGTAAATACTAAAAGCAAACACAGAGACTTTAAGTTGAAACATATAATATATATATATATATATGTATGTATGTATAAAAAGTAACTGCCTCAAAAGTTTCATCACAATGGAAAACATAATGTAAGTTAGTTTTGTATTTCATGTTTGTAACAATAGAAGCATGGTAGAAATGTAAATTAAGAAAGTATTCTTGCATACCCCCACATATTCTAAACCCAAACAAATTCCAGTTATTTGTAATGCTCAAAAGGTTACAGTCAGCTTCTCAATGGAGACACAACTTCAGGGAAGCTGAAACCAACAGTTCAAGTTAAGAACATCACAGAATAATTATTATTACAATACTAAACAAGTTCCTTCAGAACTGGGCATCTGAATATGAGCTTCAAAGCAGAGCACCTAAAAATGACCTGGTTCTTTACTCACCAATTACTTCAGTGGCAATTGCTTAGCACACAGAACTTTAGAAGGTGCTTAAATGCAGACTCAAAAATGTAGCTTGAGACACCTCCACCCTTATTTTTAATAAGGTCTTGGCCATGTCCATTTATTACACCTGAATCATGGGTGGCCAGATATCCAGAACCATGTCCATTCCCGAGATTAGCCCTAGGTAAAAGTTACATACTATATGTAACATGCCCATGAAAGTCTACTCAAGCAGGATTAGTTTTTGCTGCCTTGTAAAATTTTCAAGAAATGAGCTGATGACAAAAAGTATTAAAAACAACTTAGAAAAACTGCTTTATTATTGTGCCCCATAGTTCCATGAAGTATGTACAGTAGAACCTTTTTTACTTGCACACAGCCAGCACCTACTAGAGTCAGTTTAACTCTGCACCCACACAGGGCAATGTAGACACAAGTGCCAGAGAGAAACTGCAGTTTTAGTGTGAGCCATGCTAGCTTTAAGTTATGCTATTAAGAAAGTAAATTAGATCTCTAATTCAGTAAACTGAACTTCGATTAAAAAAAAAAAAAAAAAAAAAAGACTTAAATTTAAATGTGAGCTAGTCTGCATCAGGTTGAATATCAATATTTGGTCCAGTCACTACTACTGTAACTTATTACTACTACTATGATGCCATTCATTCTCTCTTTTTGTAGAAACATATGGAAAGAAAATAACAATAGATCTTTTCTAATCAAAGAAAGAAACAAAACTGCCAACTTGCCATCCAGCTCCAAACTCTCACATCTTAACCTATAACGTAATTATTACAAAAATATCAAAATACAAGTATGAGGAGTTTGACACTCTTTAACTTCTTTCTATTATTTCAAACTTAGTTTAGGCAAGTTATTTTTCACACAGGAAATTTAGGGTGATTTTGGTCCCTTTTTAAGTGCATTCTTTTGAACTCCCTGAGAACTGTACATTCCTTTTCTACAGTGATTTCTGACTGGAAGATGCTGAATAAAGTGGTTTTGCATTGCTGCATATAAAGTAAAATCTACTGCTTAAAGTGAAACATAGCAGCATAAGAGTATACAAAATATGCAGGTGCACATTTCAGCATTTTGCCCCTATTCAATTGAACTAAGTCTTCAACTTCTCCAAATCTCTCGAGATTCTAGAATAAGAGGCTAATTTCACACCATTAAAGAAAACCAGAATGTAATTACTGTTACTATTTACTTTGTGGCAGTCTACTGTCAGCAATATGTGCAAGTTAACACAATGGAGTTATGCAAAGCCCTCTTGGACCACACATCTCAATTTAGACACTCCGTGGTCAGTAGCTACAGTTGTGTAGGATTTTTTGTATAAGAAACATAACCAGTACTAACCATTCAACCACCTAACTCCACATTTTCAAAACACAGTAGTTTTTAGCAGTTGATAATTAAAATAATAATAAAAAAAATTACACCACTCCAGTACAAGCACAAACAAAACACTCATACTGAAGTCAAGTACAAGCAAAGTACTGTGAATTAACTGTAGTTTATCCAGTTCTGAAAACAATCATGGGTCAAAGCAGTGCTGAGCATCTGCTTACTGAAATTTTCCATTTTCATAAATAAGGAGACTGGGCAGCACATTTAAACATAAAAGAAACTCAGGTGAGATGTGTTTACTTTTAAAAAATAATTTATGAAATAACAAACAATCAACAGTTCATTATGTAACATTGATATAAAGAGTTTAGAGGTACTGAATCAATCAGTATATACTAAAGATACTTCGATACCAAGCGAGGCCTCCAGTTACCCAAGAACTTTGAATTATTTAACTCATTAGAGGATAGTATTATACCTTAAATTCAACAGATATGGCTGAATCTGTGCACTAGTTAAAATATAATATTGTAACTGTACATAAAAAGATGTATTTATATAGTTTTTACAGTGTATGCATGTGTATATATATATATTTTTACTCACCAACAAACACAATGCAGACAATAGAAGGCAGCATAGAAATAGTGTTCTGAATATAAAAATGTTTTGTTTTCAATTTAGTAGAAAAATGTATAATTCGCATTTTGGCAGACTTACTGGTACTACTGTACAAAACCAGGAAAACGACCATGCAAAGGCGTTAAGATTATTCTTCAACATACATAAAGGAAAAAAAAACACCTAGCAGATTTGAGAATAATTTGCAATTGATGGGAAAAGCACCCAAAAGACAACATAAAATGCAGAAATTGTTTAGTTTCGTTCTTTTAAGCCCAGCTGTACCCTAGTACAGATGATGAGTTTTATTCTGATGCTCAATAAAAATGAAAAAGTCTTTCTTCCTTCAACTAATATTTTGTAAATCTCAGCTTATTTCCAAAGCATAGTGATATAATGGCCATAAAAAAAAAAAGACAGAAGACAGTATTATGGACACAAAATGTTAGAAAAAAATAATCACACTCAAAAATATATTTTTCTTTTCCCCTACTTACAATTAAATCTGTTAAAAAAAGAAACAAAGCTTTTACAATGTCAGACCAACCATTGGCTTTTCTAATAAACTTGGTGAGTACTCTCCTGTACATCCCATTTCCCTTAAGCATTTAGCAGTTGCTCTTAATGCACAAGGTGACGTCTCTGAAGGAATTCAACTGGTTTGTATTTTTTGACAAACTGGGTATAGGTTTTTGTATTTCATGAAGCAGTTCACTCTGTTTTAGCTGCAACGTCTAACATGCTCCAAAACATATTCGGGAAAGTGCAAACTGCAGACCTGTAAGCCATCCAGCTTGCATGGCATCCTTGGATATTCATCTTCTTTCCATTTGTTTTCCTCTGGATCAAAGGTAAGAATGGAATCACTGTAATGACCATTGTAACAAAGGCCTCCAAGAACCATTATCTGTTTGTCCAGAACAGCTACACCATGACCACTCCTACCAATTGGCATAGAAGCCAGTATGGTCCATTGATCAGTATCTGGGTCATAAACCTCTGTAGAAGGACAGCCTTGAGATTCAAAGGAGGCCCTCAGGATCACACAGACACCACCAAAGACATAAAGCTTACCATTATAAGAAATCATTTTGTGAAAGCATCTTGCATAATTCATTTTGCACTTGTTCTCCCAACAGTTAGTGACCACTTGCGTTCTCCTTGTTCGCTGCTCTACTGTCCCTTCTTTACTGGGATCAAACACACACACTTGCTTAGAAGTTGAAGATGATGTAATTCCACCAGTGATATACAACTTGTTACCAAGCACAGTCCCTTCATGTCCATATTTATTGACTGGATATGGATCCACAAACTCCCACTTATCTTCAGTAATATCATACCGTTCAGTTGAGTAAAACGTTTCATCCCTGGTTCTCCCAGCCACTGCATAAACATACCTCCCAATAACTCCAACAGCAAACTCAGAACGTGGAACAGACATGTCTGCCATTCGTAACCAAGTGTTCTGTCTTGGGTCATACCTAAACACTTTGGATGAAGCATGAAACTCTCCATCTGGCCCCAGTTCTTCCCCACCTAACAGAAACACAAAGTTGTTCACAATGGCAAGGCAGTCTGGTCGTAAAGGTACTTGAGGACCCTCTAGTTCCCACCAGACCCTTGGTTTGTGCAAGAGAAGAATTTTACTGTTTACCATACTGTGTCCTATCATTCCTCTAAATACTGCAGTCTGAGGTTTGGCAGAACGAATTTTGTTCGATTTCATTTCCATCAAAGGCTGTTGGTGAACACTATGAAAGTAATTCATGGCTTGGTCAACCTCATGTCGCAGCTGCCGGGAGTATCGATAAAACTCTGATGTTTTTACCTATGAATACAGTTAAAACATATTAAAATTCCAACCAAGAGAAACAATTCAGAAAACCTAAATTACTTGTGTCATTAGAAGATTATTTGACTTATTTTCATTCACGCAATCAACATCTGTGTATGAAGGGTTAAACTAATGTACCATTATCAAAATCCAGAAAGTAATTTAGTGATTAATAGCAGTAATCAACATTTACAGTAGAATATTCAGATGCAGAATTTAAGCTGAAATTAGGCACAACTGAAATCCCCTAGTCTACAAATCATTATTCCTTCTTCCAAAAATAGCATCTCTTCATCTTCTAAATCCACAAAGTGCCTAAATTAAAAATGCACTATTTTCCTGGTTTTGAAAAACATTTTGTGTACCCATTCTGTGTTTACCAGTGTCTACCCTAACCTCAATTCTGCTGAATTCTCACAACCAAGCCCAAACAAGTATACCCAAATGCTAGGCTCTGCACACAGGGTTATTTAATTGAGGTGGGAAGGGAAGGTACCCAATACACATAATCACACTACCTGTCATGATGGTTATTTTATGGTTCCCCTCTGTGAATTTCCATTAACAAACACCTTTAACACAAGAGGAAAACACCTCAACCTATAATCTTTTGGTTGCAGATTTATTTGGTAAGCTGTGGAGGTACATCTGAACTTCCACTTCCCAAGTGAGAGTTAGAACCTTTGAAATTAGCACAGAGTAATGAAGTGCTCCTTCTCAGTGTCATCTCAAATTGGAAAGAGCTGTCCCTGCTCAGTTTTACTGGCACTGGGGAGAAGAGAGGGTTCAAAGAATCTACATTTCCACGCTTGACCTCTCCTCTCATCTAGGCTCCCCATTTAAGTTCCCTAGGCTGGTCCCAAGAGAATATCAAAGTACATCCCTATCTTGAACATTTTAATAAATTTAGCTCCAGGTAGCCCTCAAGTCACTGTAGAGTGACTCAAGGAGCCTCCACTCTTGCCTGACTGGCTGTTCTGACTAGAATTAAAGAAGAATTGATTTTCTAACTTTTCAGCTAAATCTCATGTACATAACTTCATTTTCTGAAAGTTAATTACATGTTTTTCAGACAAGGTTTATCTCTAAAAGTGATAACACAGGGCACTGGTATGCAGAAAGGCCATTGCTTACACCTGTCCCCATGGAAAGTAATCCTCAAGTTGATGAAACGCCATAAGGGAAAGGAGCAGGGAGCAGTAGACAATACAGGTAACTCAAAACCAGAGTATTCCATTCCTTGTACATCATACTCAGTATAAAACTGAGAGAACATGAGTGTCAAGCGCTCTTTTTTGATGGCAGGTGTCTAATGCAGACCTCACTTGTGGTTTTGCCCCTGATTCTGGATCTGTACATTCCTGAAACCAGCTCCTGAGCACATCACCAGTTTGCCGCTGAGTTTAGCCCGGGACCTTTCCCAGTGTCTGCTCTGCAGCACCTGTGGTGATGTAGTCATAGACGGGAGGTTCAATTTCATATATTTGTATTTATTTTACTATTCTCTTATTAACAGTATTTTCCTTATTTTTATTACTGTTTCATTGAGGCTGGTTTAGTTTCCAACCCACAAGTCTCTTTCTCTCATCTCCCCTTCCCTTTTCCTAGTCAGGGGACTGGGGATTTGGACTGCAACTGCTCATATTTAGCTGCTGATCAAGCCACAACAGTGGTCTAATTACACTTCTAAAACAAATAAAAACCTGATAGATATGCCAAATCCACAAACCTTCTATCAGATTTGATCCTAAATCCCAGTTTCTTTCACATAACACTGGATTGCTTTCAAACACTCCAAATGCCTTTAGTTCCCACCAGCTCCAAAAAGAGAAGCAATGCTATGAAAAACTGCTGTGACGCTTTGAAATTTCAAAACAATCACAGATAACATCAGAAGCTACTGCTTTTCAGTATCTGGTCTCTTACACCTTCCTACTCCCTGTCGCAAGGGACAAAAGCCTGTACCGCCACTTACCCTAGGGGCTGGTGGTATGAGTGTTCCTGTATATGAAAAGCGATTTGGAAATGAATGTTCTTTATATCTGATGAATAAAATAGTTCCTTGTTCCATAAACATCCACTATTCAAATGTTGTTACCCTTCTGTTAATCATTTCCTTGTATAGTAATTGAAACATTCTGTTGTCAGATAAATGTTTTTAAAATCTTTTGAGCTGTCATTATAGGACATGATTCACACAGATTCTGGTATTGTTTTACACACTAGATTTTTAAAAAACCTTGAATGCTAACCTACCACTGTAAAGCCCTGGATAGCTCAAGACTTATAATGATTTAATCTTTTTTATTACACTTTTTCTTTCCCCACACTTTGTTTTGACAAATCAACTTATCTTTGTTTGGAAAAAAGAGGATGGTCACACACAGATTTGATATATTATTCTTGGAGCAATATCCAACTTCTTTGGACTGTTGACTGAACCAGACAAGTTCACATGGCATTTGTTAGAATAAGCCATGCACCTTGCTTGACTGAAAAGACTGAGCACAAAGTCTAGAAGATGAGCTGGGGGGAGGGAGGGTGTGAGGAGAACCACAACACAGAAAAACAGTCGAACATAGAAAATCTTACAGGTCACAGAAAAAGAAACAGGAAGTTAAAAAACAACAACAACAAAGAACCGTGGATGGGTTACTTTATCCTTAAAAGTAACTTTCAAATCCTAAAAGAGTATGACTATTTCACACATTCCCAAACTGGAGATACCATTTTTGGCATTAAACAAAGAGCTCTGTTCCACCTACATGCATTTCAAGTTTTCTTAGATGATTATGGAAGACAACAGGATCAACATCCTCACAACATGAAGCATGCCAGCAACGACTGGCAGAGATGGAAAATGTTTTTTTCATTTCCCCCCTCAACATTTACAACTCCATCTTTATTTCTAGAAATTGAAATGCCAGCCAGAAACTGGAATTAAAATAAGCCTTATGTATCCTCACCAATCTACTCCTTCACATCACCTAAATCTTACCCCATGAGGGCATGCAAAAGGAAACAATAAATACCTCTTAATTCCAGAGGCTGAACCTCAAGACCTGGGAATCAATCTATTAACAGTTTACTATTACTTATCTTGACAAAGGCACTAATATCAAAGCAGATCTTCCATCCTTTACCTTACACAAGAAAGACATCAAGAAGCAAAGCCAGCTACCAGTTATAAACAATCCTTTCAGACTAAAGCTCAGGGGAAGCCATCTACAAGAACAATCATGAAAAGATTAACATGAGAATATACAAGCACTACGAATTCTTACAATATTCAAGGAAAAAAAAAAACAAATCCAAAAACCCCAAAACAGAATGACAGACTGTCTAAATTCTGGTAAGAAAAGATAGTTGCAAACTTCCTAGGCTTCACCGCTGAGGAAAAATACAAGTTTTTCTAGCATTCCAGTTTTCCCCAGCACCATCACCTTTGCCATACAGGAGTGGTACTTCTCCTGAGGTTCAAACAACAGTCTAAGGTAGACGTTCAGATATGTCTATATGGAAGCACAGACTGAGCACACTTGCTTGATGCAAATGAAGACAAAGCAAATGTAGGGCAGTCTGCCCACTTTCACATTCACACAGTTTGTGTGAAATTTTCCAGAATAATTTGAAAATCCTACTCAGTTCATAGTAAGGAAAAATCTCTTAACATCTACACTTCTCAATAATTTCACAACGCTTTTAGTTACTTGTGTGTATACTACTAATAATTTTTTTTAAAGAGAAGAGAAGTACTAGAATTCTGGCATTTAGATATAAAACCAAAACTGTGAATTGTGCATGTATTTTACATTCAGATTAAAGAACACAGCCATCAGCAAGCCTTTTGTGGAACTTGCACTCAAAATATGCTGAAGGAAATCCCTCACAGTTCTGAAGTAGGATTCTACCATTACCTGTAAGTACTAGCAGATAGCTGATCAACAAATATCTAAGAGCTTGCCAACGGACCAATATTCCTGTTAAGTTCAAATGAAGAAACTCTAGAAGGAACATGCACCTAGTTACCAAGAGATTCAATTAAAAAGAATGCTCAGAAGTATCTGCAAAACATCCAAAGCAGATGGAAATATACACTAACTGTGATGAACCTTTAAGTAAAACAAATGCAGGTTCTTAAGAGTACATTATGAACTCTGAATTGATTAAAAAATATAAACGTTTCAGAGCATTTACAAAGTGTAAAGAAAGCCTATTCTGTTATCTGGCTGAAGGGTCTCAAAGAAAGTTTAAGTTAGACTTCCTTACCAACCCCAGCCTCATTGTAAAAGAGGAATTTAATCCAAGCGCTAAAACTTTGCTCGTGATTTTTTACATTCTTTCCAATTCCTTCTCTTCAGTTTTCTCAACAAAACCTTTCTACAGGGGTTCTGATGGGACACAGCACTAAAGTAAGAGCTCCCAAAGAGCTCTCCTGAGAACTATCTCATTGCATCTCCTATAGTGGCTAACAGCAAGATTTTTACCTACGCAGGCATGGAACAGCAAAGGTCAAAATCAAATGTGTCATTCCATAAAAAAAGATGAAGAAAATAATTAAAAACATCCCACCTCTCCACTTGCCCCCTAGGCAGTCAATACCAAAACCATTAAGACTTTACCAAAATCACCATCATCCCTCCATTTGTTGGAAATTGGAGCTTGAATGCATTTTCTCTTCTTCATTTTGAATCAGTGAAACATTCAGTAAAAACTACTGTTTTTTCAAATTACTGCAGCTATAGTCAATGCCTATTTTTCTCCTGTACTGCAATGCATGCCCTTCTAGTTGCAGCAGCTACGCAGGTTTCAGAATTATCTATCTGCATTACATACTATTTCTAGCTGTATTACAGCTATTGCTCTAGCCGTACTTTTGTTACTCAGGGTTTTAGGAAAAAGCTTTAAAAACCAGACCAAACATATCCTGGGCTGCATCAAAAGAAGCATGGCCAGCAGGTGAAGGGAGGCAATTCACCCGCTCTATTACACTCTTGTTAAGCCTTCAGATGGAGTATTGTGCCCAGTTCTGGAATCGTCAACATAAGGATATGGAATTGTTGGAACGGGTCTGGAGGAGAGCCATGAAAATGAACAGAGGGCAGGAGCACCTCTGCTATGAGGACAGGCTGAGAGGGATAGGGTTGTTCAGCTTGGAGAACAGAAGGCTCTTGGGAGACCTTACAGTGACGTTCCAGTACCTGAAAGGGCTACAGGAAAGCTGGAGAGGGACTTTTTACAAAAGACATATACTGACAGGACGAGGGGGAATAGCTTTAAATTGAAAGGGGGAAGATTTACATCAGACATTGTGAAGAAATTCTTCACGACGGGGGCGGTGAGACACTGGCATAGGTTGCCCAGGGAAGCTGTGGCTGCCCCATCCCTGGAGGTGTTCAAGGCCAGGGTGGATGGGGCCTTGGGCACACTGGTCTGGTGGGAGGCGTCCCTGCCCACTGAATGCTAATCATTCCATGATTTATGGAGGCCATAAAGCTACTTTTGTAGTGCCAAAACTAAACATCTATTATTTGCACACCTGGTAACTAAATCTTATAATGTTATTATACGGGGTAGATGTTAGCTTGGTTCCTTCTGTAGAACTGGTAAAAAAAAAAAAAAAAAAACACAAAAAAACCCCCAAAAAATTTGGATGGCTCATAATGTAACTCTCATCTGTAGTCACATAAGCAGAGAACTATTTCAGAGGTTATAAAATGTTGCTTACTTAAGTTTTGTAAAACTGTCAGTTCTGAACATGTAAGTGATGCAATCCAAACTCAGCTACTACAAGTACAGAAGCTATACTACACCTTTTCAGTGAAAACTAAAGATCTATCAATCCTACTAACTAGAATCTTGTTTTCACATCTAATTATCTCTGGTCATATTCTACGCACAATTATAAGCCTGTCAACATTACCAAAATGTCATCCCACATGTTCCAAATCAATATTCTGTCACACAGAAAAAAGTGACACGTATCTGTCTAAACAGCAGCAACCAAAACTACTTTGCAAAGGAAGATCAGTATGCCTAGCACTGGACAAGCAGTTGTACTTAACTTCCCCTTTTTATAGCATGGGTCATTACCTAGTTACCTCCCAAGACCAGTATGAAAACTGGTTAGTAGCAGTATACGGCTTTGAAGAACTATTCTACAAGTGCTCACTTATTGTTTTTCAGCCTAGCCACATAAATATAAACAACACAGCCTCTGTGAAGCAAGGACAATGCCCTCAAATGGAGTATTTTGCTTTCCCTTTTAGAAATTTACAAGAAAAATCATCACAGTCAAGCTAGACTCTACCTTGAATCTAACGCAAATCCAATCTCTCATACAGTGGAGCCAAAAATCCATACAACAGAATTCAGACAACCTTTAGACATAAAAATACGAAGTGCAGCACCTACGAGAGGCCCACTAACCTCAACCACTAGACATTTCTTATTCTAAACTTCAGCATACAAAGCTGTAGAGAGGGGAAAAAACAAGATAAATTCAACATTTATCAAGGGTAAAGTCACAATTACATAATTACAATGAAATCTTCTCAAAAGTTACCAATTCCTAGGTACAGGAAAGCACATACTGAAAGATAATGTGCTACTTATCCTACCTCTAAAGCAGGAGCTGATGCACCTACTGATTGATAACTTCCTGATCTAAGCAGGGACCTTATAAGTCAGCATGGGTAAGTCATGACAAACCCTACAGACTGGACATGAAAAAGACCTTTTGATTTTAAGGACAGAAGTTTTGAAACAACAGTTCAGTCTAAGCAGTCTACAGAAACTAAATGAAGCTTAAAGAATGTATTAAAAGAAATCATCACATTGTTGCCTAGAATAACACAAAAGAACTCAACCACCTAGGAGAAATGTCCTTCAACTTGTATCTTCAACCTCGCCGAGGAGTTAATGGAGCTATGTATATGTTTTAAATAAAGGAAAGTGTAATATGGGTAGTGGAATTTGTGCTTCTCCCCATACATTTTGCCTTTATTTTTGAACTATTTCCCGAAGCCTTACTTCATGTACCTTTCCATTTCCCTCCATACATCTATATCTAAGGGCTGAGGAACAAAAGGAGTATCTATTCATACTTCAGAAGCAGTTCTTCCTGTGCAGTTTACGGTAAACAAAGAAAGTCGCACCTTCACTCCAAATGCACATCAGCCTCAAGGTATAAATCTAGAGTCACTCATCAAATCGTTTAAAGGACAAGCCATCCCACTCAGACTGTAAATCACTCTCTCTCTTACAAAAAAAAAAATAGCTTAAAAGGCCAAAAGTATCTTTACTGTGACTTGCAAAGTTATTTATATAACTACAATAGCAGCCATCTTAGAAATGCGTATTAGAAAGATTATATAAGAGCAAATATGACAAGCCAGCAAATACAGAGTTTGCTGAACTGTAAAAGTCAACCTCAGATTGTATTTGGTACATTCACATAGGCATTTAGTATGTACTGGCTTCAGGAAAAGAGGGAATTCTGTTTGCAGATCTCAAAAAAAAAACCAGTTTACCAGTATTTTCCCCCTTCTACACACAAAAGAAAGAATTGAGTTCTCAGGTTACTGCCAGAACACTTAACAGACACACTCTTGTAGTAAAAAAAACCCACAAAGAACGCATGGTCTATATTTTGATGTTTGCTCCAACTGCAGTTGTCCTTTATCACTTGTTGTACTGCATTACTCAATGGGCTATTGCCAGGGCAAAATAAAAAAACATTCCAAACTGCAGAAACAAATGACATAGTTATTTAGCTGTGCTTCCCTCTGCTGAGTTGTCTTACTCCAGAATCTGCACCGGCTTCTTTCTGTTCCTACATACCCACATGCCCTGTCTCCACGGAAAGGGCATTCACAGATAAAGCTTTTACATGCACATAATATGATGCTGAAAGTAACTTCTGTCCTTCAGTTGTACCTATCTGGCCACTTTGTAACTGGCAAGGTAAAAACACCAGAAGCACCATATGCAAGATTAGACATCGATACCAAAATCTGCTCCAGAAGTTACAGCTACGTGTAATGCTGAAGACCAACACATACTTTTTACTTGCACGTAGAAAATTTTAACTGAATTCAGCTTGATGTTTGAACTTGAACCCCAAAATATTACAGATCTGAAACAGACTTTTTCATGAGTCTCACTATATTAGACTGACTTTAAGAATGAAAACTCTAAATCCTATAAATTTTCCTACTGAAGGGCTTAAATTATGTAATAACAAGGTAAAGGTATTACTAAAATCAAGATACTACACAATGTCTCTCAGAGTCTAGCTCTTCCCATTTGGAAATGTTTTAACACAATATAAACATTACATTACTGTTCTAAAATGTGTTTAGGTGTATATACATATATTGTTCATGTCTGTACAATAATATAGGATATTATTAATAATTCTATAACAATAATTATAATAATAATATCATAGAATCATAGAACAACCAGGTTGGAAGAGACCCATCAGATTATCGAGTCCAACCATTCCTATCAATCTCTAAACCATAACCCTTAGCACCTAGTACTATTACTTCCTCTACTCAATTCACACACACACAAACCCCCAAAATATGAAAACTCACTTGTCTCTGAAGTAATTGACACCTTTTATAATTTAAAATAAGTGTAAGGATTACTGCTTAAATGATCCAGTGACCCTCAAAACCATCAAGAGCAATACAAACCTATCTGTATATCCACCAGACACCAAAATAAAAATATGTATTGGAAATTAATTTTCAAGGAGCCAAACAAAAACACAGGGTCTTAAATCATATTAATTCACTAAGAAGTGAAAAATACACAAGTTAAAGTTGTATCATATCATACAAAATGAACATTGTTAGAACAAGCCAACAGTTTAAGTAATCCCTAACCTGAATACCCTTACTGTTACTAGTGTGGGAGACAGCTGCTTACCATGTTTTATAATTCCCTACTGCTGACAAAGACTCAAGAGATTCTCAAGAACTAGAAAACAACATTTTTGTCTGTTCTTCAACAGAGGAGTAGAAAAGGCAAGTTTTCTTTTAATATCTTAATACATAGAACAAGTAATTGAATTTTAGATCACCTGTTACAAAGGTTCTTCTGATATTTAAAGTAAATAATTACATTTCACACCATCAATAACTTTTGATTGTATTACGTGCCTTGTGTAGAACATGTAACTTGGCAGGATCAGAGCCAACTTCCAACTGCTGTGTAACAGCAAAAGCAATTAAGATACAAACCCCCCACCACCCCCCTGCAGATATAACAGCAGATGCTAGTTTTCCTTTGTAAATAAAAAAGTCTGTACTTAAAACACGTAACACCTACAGTCACTATGTTTTGATTATACTGATAACAATCATCATGATATATGCCTACACACTGTACACATCTACATAATACCTGGAAACAAGCAGCAACTCGTGGAAAATAGTAAAAAAGGGTTGAAATAAAACTTGATACAAGTGACCTTATTTTGAAACGTCCCTTCCACATGAAGTCACTTAAATAAAATGTATGGTAAACCTACCTGTTCTCCAGCCACTGTACATACTATTGTCTAATAATCAGATGACAATACTTTTAGATGTTGGTCTTCTACAGGTTTACTAGAAAAATAAATGCTATCTTTTTGTTCCTCCTAATAGGTTTGGGAATCTTACCTATTTAATGACATGCTGCCCTACCTAAATGATGAATCCTGTCTACTGCTTTTCAAATGCACCAACCTTCTCAAAAACACTGGATGGTGTCATCAAACAAAACCTGATGTTCTGAATGATCGTGTCCGTATGCCTCCAGCGTCTTCTATCATGGCGCAGCCAGGCCTGAACAGCTTCATACAGTTCTATCTCTGGAAACCTGCTCAGATGATCATTATCCAAGTAAGACATGAGCTTCTCAAAGCTCAGATATGAAAGGAAGTCAGGTCTGGACATAAGTGGCACAAAATTCTCTAGCAGAAAGGAGTCCAATTTTTCCCTGACTCCTTCGATGTTTACACCAAAATCATCCAGAAGTCTCATAATTTCTGCACAGTTTTCTAAGCAGATTTTAGCTAAGAGAAAAGAGCAGCAAAATTTTACCACCTCTATAAGCTGGACATACATGGCAGCCTGAAGGATTTCATGAACAGTGTTCATACTCAGTTCAATAGTTCCATAGTACATGAATTGGAGGACATGACTGAAGCCTGTAGCTGTGAGACCTTTCAAATGGATTTTGTCCTGATCTCGTTCTCGCATATCAGCTGTGAACATAATCCTGAAGTAATCACTCTGGGTGGCAAGCAGTGCTTTATGGGCCTGAAATTGGTGGTCTTCAATGACAAGTGTGACATCAAGAAGCAATCCCTCCTCATACAGTGCTCTGAATCCAGCAGAGACACTGGTGTCATGGATGGAGGAGCTAAACCCTTCCACGTCCCCTGCCATGAATCACCTGGGGGGAAGAAAAAATAAATAAATAAAAATAAAAATAAATTGTTATTTCTAATAACATATCACAAGCTATTCTTGACTAGATAAATCCTAACTGACATTGTTTTTATCCTTTCTGTTTTCTCTTCAGATGAAAATTCAACTTAAGAAACAACTTAAAACACAAATATTAAATATTTCTCCCCCCAAAATATTATCATTTTAAAAGACAGGGTAAAGAACAAGAATAACCAGGTGATACTGCCAAAGTGACTCCTCACTCCAAGCAAGTGGTCAGATAATGCAAATGCAATGCAAAAAAGGTTGCCATGGTTTTCTGCCTACCCTTCAATCCTTCTAAAGATTTTACCTCAGGGGAGCAATAAAACACCCTTTGTTGAATATAAAACGTTTCAGAAAAGAAGTCGAACTTCTTTAATTTCAGAAACAAGCTGCAGTATAACTGTACAAAGTATAACCCAAAAAAAATTGTCTCTATAAAAATACTCTTTAAATTTACTCAAAAATTATTTCTAGGAAATCTAACATTTTCAGAGATACTATCTAAGTTTGTCTCTCACTTCTATAACAGCACAGTCCCTTCCCCACACTTACTTCTTATTAACAGAGATTAATTGGCTAATGAGATTTATAAAGTGCAATAGACTATGACAACAGAAAGCACTGACAAGATTAGATCAGAGTAAATAATATTTTATATACTACATTTAACAAAGCTTAATTGCTTATTAAGCATTTGAAATTTTGCAGACACATAGTGTTACTTACGTGCAAGCTACAGTCAAACTGCAAATAAGCCAAAAAAGAAATTAAAGACTAGCAGGATCCTACCCCTTTAACGTTAAGGAAAACAAATATTCAACAACCATACAAAAATCAGGAATTTCTCACAATCTTGCTCATCTTCCTTGGCTTTAGGTTCAGGGAAGTTGTATGAGGTAGCTTGAACCCATCAAACAATATATCACTAAGAAAAAGCAGAAGGCACACTCCACTCTCCCTTCTCTGTCCTTCTAGGATCTGAGCTCCTGCTGCCTCCTTCAAGTCATTTCTGGGGCTTCTCTGGACTGCTCTAGAAAGCCAGTTCAACTCATAAACCTTACAGAAAACTAAACCAACGCAGGAGGGAAGGGAGACACAGAACAAAGCATAAAACAAACACCACCTTCCTCCCAGCACACACAAAACATTGAAACCAGAGAGCTTTCTACTTATCAGTGAGCCAATTTCTGACTTGACACTGCAGAGTATGGCAGAAGAACCAACCTGATCCAGAAGGTATGACATCATACATGAGCAGGAACAGGGAAGAAGGGTAACATCTTTCCCTTTTGGCAATAATCAACTATTAGAAATAGCTCAACGATTTTTGTTTCACTTTATCCCACCTTAAATTACACTGAAAACTCAGTTATTTGTGCATTTACCACTGAACTCCTTGTAACAGTTAAAGGTTAATAACATTTTGGCACTGGTAACCTACATGAAAAGCTAAATAACACCAACATTACGCATTTAAATACCTGCTAATTGTCAAGGTTATAGAACATTTACAGGAGTATAGGACCCAGAAGTGACTCTAGGTTGGCTCAGGTTTCACAACTTCAGAGAATAGTCACCACAGTTACTCCCCACTTCTTCAAGCACCACATTCCAGCTGCTGCCATTAACTGGAACATATTTTACTAGACTCCATCAACAGATAATCATCTGCTCTCCTTAATTTAACAACACTCATCCCAGAAAACAAACTTGGAGATATTCTTTGTCTATGCAAAACTAAAATGGTGAGTGGGTGTTTGCAACTGTACGTCATGGAATTAGCACTGCTCCCACGCTGTTGAAGCCTGCTGACAGGTTCAGTGCACAATAGAGTTAATTCTGGGAGTGTTCATGAAAATTAAGGCCTTATGACAAAATTCAAACTCCTGAAAGTAAGAGCAGCAGCGGGAGAACAAAGCTGACAATCCAACTGCTTTCTCGCTAGTATCCATGATGGCACGTTTCCCTCAACTTCACTGAAGACAAAGAATAAACTGATCTGGAGCTTCATACTGCGAGTCCCTTATTCCTGAAAATATCACATGCCTACCAGAAAGAAAAATTATCATTAAATATTTGTCTGGGTTATTGCCAATTCTTATATAAGAGCAGAAAAGGAAAGAATTACTCTACTAACTCTCACCACCTCAAAAACAAGCAACAAACTGCCAAGGAATGATAAAAATAGAATTTTCACGACTTTGCTTCTAATTACCCTTTTATTTGATATCAGAAAGCCAAACATTAATATTTTTAGGGGGTTTTTTTGTCTTTCAGTAGAGCACCTACTAGCACCTAGAAACACATACACACAGACTTCTCTGATGTTTAATAATAGCTGAGCTCATACTTCAGTCTTTCCTGCTCAAGAGCTTTAATGGTCACTTGCCTTTAAAAAGCCAGCTGTTTCCATTCAATATACACCAACCTGAAACAACTATCTCTCAGTTTTGCTTGAAACTGGCCAAGATGTTGAAAGGTTACTAGGATGCTCAGATAATACAACTGTGTAAGTTACATTTCTTGGGCAGAGCAATTAGGGCACCTGGCTCAGTTTCAATTTCAAGATCAATGGAAAATCAGTATTTGCAAATGTGAGGCTTGAACAGAACAAAACAGAACCACTGAATTGTTTACTGGAAAAGACCTTTAAGATCATTGAGTCCAATGGTAGACCTTACACTGCCAAGACCACTACTAAACCATGATATATTCAGAAGAAAAATATGGTAGAAATTCCAAAGATGACTGAAGCAACTTACATTAATCTGAAAATAATGCAATTTCCCATCACATAGGCTCATGCAGGCAGCAATCTCACGGGAGAAACTTCTTCTAAAGAGTACATACATTACTGTATATGTGAACAACACATATAAATCAAAGCAGTAAGTTCCAAAGATGAACCAGTGTCTTTCCCCTTAACTTGAGAAAGATAATTACATTATAGGTATTCTGCAAGTAAAGGAGAGAAATTAACTTTATATAATATGGCCTTGAAAGGCCTCTTTCACTGTTCTCAAAGCAGCAAGAAGGACAAGTTGGCAACTGACAGTCAGCAGAGACTAAATGCAACAAGTCCAGAGGAGCACCTCCAAGTGTTCCTGGGCAGAGCAGTCCTGCTAAGCAGAAGGTGTTGGACTAGACGACCTCCAGAGGACCCTTCCAACCTCAACAAATCTAAGACCAAGTTGCTTTTCCATAGTGACTGTACTGTGACTTTTCTTTTTGGAACTATCCTTCTAATTCTGACTAAACAGTAATCACACACACAAACACACAAAATCAGGAACAAGTTATTATCCTTCAAATGTTAAACCTATAAAAAATGTTAGGAATCACCAAAATACATTTTAAAGACGTCCCTGCATTTAGAGAGCATCTTTCAGAGTTTACATTTTGACACCTCACTAAAACTGGCTGTTCCGTAAAAGTATATTAAAACCACAAGTCAGCCACAAAACTCTACCGATATAAGAAAGTGGTCAACACTGAAATTATTACTTCAGAATGTTTTAATAATGTGGGGGTTTAAGTCACCTCATCCTTCTATTTACAACCATCTTTTTACATTATATTTAGTAAATCAACAGTTTTCAATGTTAAAATATTCTTCTTCCCAAACATCAGATGGCATTTAATGGATTGTTAAGTAGAGACAAAACCAGTAAGACTTCTCTGTAGCACCACCTGACAAAGCTTCAGAATTCTACGAGCAAAGAGAAAAAGACTATTTGTCTTCCTGCATTTAGTGAAAGAAGTAATATTTATTTTTTTGGCACATAGCAATACATAACATCAGCAGATATATTTTTCATTACTACCAAAAAAAATGTATTGACCAGTGCAAATTCACAAGGGGGTTAAAGCAGCATGGAGACTGGGAAACCGGACAGTTAAACATTTATTATGATCCACAGGAAAAAAAAGTCTTCATTTCTATAGCTCATATCCTCAGTCAAAAGCAAAGAGCAATGCGATAGATCAAATATTAAAAAAAGCAATACAAAATACTCTCAAATGAAGTATTTTTTCTAAAGCACAGCTATGCCATTCCTCCCACACACAGACCTGCAATCGTAGATGTAATTCTGTGCACTGTTCAAATGCTGCAGCTTATTTCCCAGAGGACAATAACATAACGATTTTTATTTCGTATTTTCAATATAAACACAGAATTCAGAGTTAGATTTTCTTCACTCATGAAAATCACAATAGCACACTTAATCCTAAGGAACACATGTAGCCTACAGTGGTCTAGAAGAAAAACAGAACAAAAAAAAAATCAATGCATGAACAACAAAGAGGGTAAAAAGAAAAAAAAAAATTCTAAGTTGACATTCTGCATTTTTCCACACACACTAGAGCTGACCACAGCAGCATGGGAAGCAAGAGTTTCTGCTGAAAAGCCAAAGAGAAATATGCTTAACCTTATTATTTTTTCCTGACATTTCTTCCTCTTTTAGCACAGAATGCATTACGATTGTAAAAGCACTTACTTGCAACACTGATTTCTCATCTTTATTCCGCAGCTATAAAAAAAGCCTGAAAACCCTGTTCCAGACTGCTTTTTCTGGCTAAACAAGGAGAACCTCCTTTCCTCGGGGTGCGTGAGGCTCTTAGTCACAAGAAGAAGAAATGGAATCCAAATGCCTAGGCTATAAAGAAGGAAGTTACAGAATACCTGCTTTTGGCTCACACCCTGCTTGATTCAAAAATCTATCCGAAGTGGTACTTCCTGAAAAAGTGCCCTTTAAGTAAGTGTGTTTATACAATATGTAAGCTTAGACACACTTTCTAGGGATAGAAATGTATTGTTCTAGGAAAATACTGACAATAACAACTCTAGCACACTAGATGAAAGGCAGATTTCTGCTTTCCTTTACTGTTGTTCCGTAATAACTCACTTGAGATGCTGAGAAAGAACTAGCAGATTCCTTTGTTTTCACATTTTAAACTTCTTGTTCATTCTACCTACGCCTCATGGAAATTCAGAGAAATTACATATGTGAACATAGTTGAACAACAGATTTTCACGTAATAGAACAATAGAAGTTACATGAAAAGGTATTTCACCATACAGAGCCGTACTTTGGTTAAACAAAGTATTAAAACAGAGCTAAAAATCCAGCATCTGTTCCATCTATCCTATTCCTTTCATCCATCAAAGGCACGCATTTAAGTGAAAATTTTAAAGCTGTAACATATGTTTTATTTACTGAGGTGCACAGCAAAGACTGCTTTGAGCAGAATTCTCTGACCTAAATTGTCAAATGTTACACACATGTATGAAAATATAAGAGAGACAGCCATTTGCATATACAAGCAAAACATTCACAACTGCAGATACCGATCACTAAAAACTGGGCCTTTGAATTCAGTGTACTGCAATGAGTGAGAATGTAATGAGTGTATAAATATTCGTTTCTACAGGTTAAAGAATTTATCCCTCAAATTCAATCTTTTTTTTTCACTTGGTTTGACACTAAAACCAATAAATCTTGTCCAAACTATCATTTTTCATCATAACTCCCCATTAACAGCAACAGAAGAAATGACATAAAAGTGACATAGATCAATACAGTGGCTAACAAAACCTTCACCTTCAAATGTAGGAAAGAAACACACCAAGTCTGCACGTATTTTATATAAAATCCTTTGTCACTAGTTTGCTAAGTTTGGGAAACAACCTATCATAAATACAAAGGTAGGTTCACATTACAAGACTCTACCAAACCCACAGTGAGAATTCTAAAACCATCACATTACTTGAGAATTGAGGAGTCAAAAGCTTACTGACTGCAGCTGGTCAGAGGAACCAGACTGCCAGAACTCTAGAAATTAAAACCTGAGTGCTCCTAAAAACTGTCCATACTGTATGAAGAATTTCTCAGGGGCATGCATCTGCCCACAATGCAATCTCAAAGTGAACTGCAACAGTTCATAATGTTCATAAGTGGCAATACTTATATCATTTGCCTCTGATGTCACTGTGGTTATATGACAAAAATTATCAGAACTAGTTGTAACCAAACATACCAAAACTCAGTACAGACTGTGTCTCAGTTCAGTATGGGCACACATCACTCAGTTTGCTGGAACCCTGCTGAGCAGTCTTCAGCTATCTTCTCAGAGTACAGTACCAGGAGAGAGTGTTTTGCTCTGTGTTCTTGTTGTGAAACCTCTAACTCAAGCAGATGTGTTGGGGCCCTCACAGGCATGTATCCATAACAGGTAAGTTTCTCAGCTCATATTAACCTCCATTCCTAAAAATTTATACTACAATCCAATTCAGTCTTTCGGCACAGAAAGATCCAAAATTTTACAAGCACACACAAAACCAGAACCACTTTGTTTTAAAATGCTGTTGAAGAATATAGTTTTCACATATGCTGAATTTACATGAGTACTAATTGATTATATGTCAGAAACTTTACATTTTACAATACGCTCCCTGGCTCAGCCCTTACATCAAGCTTTAGGATAACTATCAAATGGCTTCAGATGAAAGCATGTGCCTGACAAGCATTTTAAGACTGCCAGACATATGCATCAGCTGTAGTTACTTGATCAGTTTAACTTCACCTAAAAGAATCTAAACCCAGCTTCCGTCTCATGAATTACCATCAATGAGATATGCATTGGTTTCTAATCTTATCAGTCCACTATGCGGATGATGTAACTACACTTCATAAACATCAAGACAGTTTAAACCATTTGGTTAGAAGATCAAAACACGCTCCCAAACATACAGCAAGCTCAGAGCTCAATGGTCTTCCAGTTACATTCAATGATACCAGAGCAGGTGCCCAGCACAAAATATTTTAACATGTATGTAAGAATGAGAATTATCTTTAACTAAAAAGCCTTGTATCACTAATACCCAAAAGTTAAATGATGAAAACTACAGATTTGCCAGTGCTCTCAAAGGGGACAAGACTGTTTTATCCTGAGTGCCAACATTCCTTTTACATACATACACACACATATATATGTGGCTAATGTAAGGAAAAAGATATTAACAAAGAGGGACTTTTCTCATTGTGAAAGTATCATGAAAATCGTGACATAATTTGTACAGAGAAGTACCAAGTTAAGTACTTCTTTCTTAGTAGCAAAAATCTAAGCATGCTTTTTATATCAAAGCCTTTGACCTTCCATGACAAACTCTGAGCATAATAAAAAGGTTATAAGCTACAAGTAATATTTAAACTATATTAGTAGAAATAATTTTAATCTAAATTATGATACTTTAAATAACCCTTACCATTTTATTTTTGTTCTCTGGATGTTTATTGCTAACTTAGCACTTTTAGCATCTTCTGAGAAACTGAGATTGAGGTTGTGCCTTTTGTTGAAAGTACACGTCTTTTGACCTCATTGCCAAATGTCAATCTTATTTGTCAGAAAGACAGAAATGTGAAACATTAAATTTCTACAAATTTTCACCAAACTGGCAGCATGATACCTGAAAAAGACCTGTTGTCTCCAGTGTGAGCTCAGCAGTTATCTGTTCTACCTTGCTTGCTGAAAGGCAAATCGACACACGTGTAGATCCAAACCAGCCATAGAGTATAATTAAGGAAAGTGAAAGGAGATGAGTGACAACAGGAAAGTTTATAGGACATGTGTTAGAAATTAAATATGCTAGCTAGGCATTGGAAGGAAAAGGGCAGAAAGGAAAAAAGCAGAAAGGAAAAAGGCAGAAAGGAAAAAGGCAGAAAGGAAAAAGGCAGAAAGGAAAAAGGCAGAAAGGAAAAAGGCAGAAAGGAAAAAGGCAGAAAGGAAAAAGGCAGAAAGGAAAAAGGCAGAAAGGAAAAAGGCAGAAAGGAAGTTGGCACATGGTGGTACGTGGAGGGGATTTGAGTCAACAGGAGTAATGATGAAAGAGCTGGGTTGCTATCTTAGATACAAGTTCACTTAAGAAGGAAGTCAACAGAAAACCAGACTTCAGTTCTGCCCTTTTACTCAGTAACTGCTTCATGGCTCCCCTATTCCTCCTCTAAAGGAGAAAATAAAAAAACATAATTAAAAAAAACCCTTTATTTTTTTAAAGAGCTATATCAGTATCACCAAAACCAGGCCACGGCTCTAATCCCAACTGTGAGCAGCGATCTACCCGTTCTGCTCGAAGACGCTTCCCCCCGCGCCGCCGATCCCGAAATACGCATTTTCGGGGCAGGCACTCGGCCGCCCTAGCCGCGCGCGGCACCGGAGGAGCCCGCGGCACCGGGCCCGGGGCCGCCCCACAGGGCTGGCGCGGCCGGCGGAGCCGCGGCCCTGCGAGCCGGGAGGGGCCCGGGGCGGGCGGCGGCCTCACCTACCTCTCGGCGGCGGCGGCGCCCGAGACGCGGGGGCCTCCGTGTACCATAAAGCCGGGGGCGGCGGCGGAGGGAGGCGCCGGGGGGCTGAGGAGAGGGGGCCGCGGCCGAGGCGCAGCCCGCAGGAGGCGGAGGAAGAAGAAGAAGGGGGGACCCCGGGCTCCCTCCTCCCCGCGGCCGGCGCTCGGGGGAGGCGGGGAGCCGCCCCCCGCGGGCCCGGGCCGCCTGCGCCTCGCCCCCGGGGCCTCGGCTCGTTTACCTCCGGCGCTGCCCCCCGCGCTCCAGCTCCCCGCGCCGCCCGTCACTTCCGCCGCCCCCGGCGGGGAGCGGAGCCCCGACCGGAGCCCTTACCGGCGCCCGCGCGCGGCCGCGGCTCGGGAGAGCGGCGCCCAGGGGCATCGTCCGCGCCGGGCTCCGCGGGGCGCTCATCCGCTCGCCGTCCCTCGGCGGCGGCTTCTCCGGGGCGCGTCGCTCCGTCCCGCCTCTCCCGGACGACGGCGCGGCCGAGCTCAAACCCCCCCACCCCGAGCCGCGGCGAACCGAGCCGGGAGCTCGCTGGAACTCCTCCCCCGAGAGCTGGGGCCGCGGGCTGGTCCCTGCTCCCTTCTCTTGGGCAGCCCTGCCGGCCGCCGTGGGAACCGGGTCACCGGAGCCCGGCGGGTCAGGGACGGCGCAGCCGCCCTCGAGCAACAAACTGCACGCGGCTCACGGGGAGCGGCGCGGGTCCCGCAGGGCTTTGCCTCGGTGCAAACATCACCTCCTGCTTTCTTTATCTTCTGGTTTTCCCTCTCTGTTTTCCCGGCACAGGCAAACTGTAGGAGGTAAACTACGCGGACCTCTGGTTTGCCGCTTACACTCCCAAACCACTCGCTACCTGCTACATACCTCCGCATCGCTTTCTATGTCACTCGCTGCCTTAAATAGCAGGCCACACGCTGCCATCCTCTCCGTTCGCTGCCGTTCCCATCGCCTTCACTGCCTATTTTCGGTCTCTCGTTACCACCCCCACCCCATCCTCGATTTATAAAACAGAAGCTACAGCTGCCGCCCCCAAGCCGAACGTCTTTCCCACCTTTCACAGCCTCGCACAATGAACCACCTAGTACAGGCACTACTTCACAAAAGACTTCTCACTGCTGTTCCCACTCTGCCCTCCTACTGCTCCCTCACGGCTTGCTTACTCCATGCTGCAATCAACTGTCTGCGATCCATTCCTTCATCCAACCGCCTGACCTCTCTCTACGCGACAAACTTCACCCTATTCTGCTTATGTGTTTACTCATGCAGTAAATCTGCCCTGTCTCCCAGTTGCTGATTGGAAACCTGCTACTTGTCTGCTTACAGTGAAACAACCCACCTTTACATACTGACTCTACTGTTCCTGTCTCAAAGACATTCTCTCTTTACTCATAGGATATATCTTCTGCTGCACAAAGCACATACATGCTCACATCTCCAGCTTCAGCAAATAAAAACTGGAGTAAATAGAAAGTTTCTCATATGCAGAAATGATACAACCAAAACTTCATGCATCCTCCTGCCCTCTTCAGACTTTTGACCTTCATAGGCCAGTGAGGGTGGAAAAAGCTAGCAGGACTGTTTCGGCTTTACCTGTTTGTCATTTTGCTGTTTGCAGTTTGTGGCAAGCTGAGGCACAAGATGATCTTCAGGTCTCTCCTACACGCTGCCACAGAAGAGGACCTCAAACCTAGTCAGCAAACAGAAAAAGAAAAGCCCAACAGCTCTTACATACTTATTCTCAACATTTGAAAGCACAACCCCCCCCCCCCCTTAAATTGGATAATTTGCCTCCACCAAAAAATATCAGAAATATCTTAACAATGCCTCAATTCTAATACTCTAAATAAAAAATGTCAGACTGTTAAATTTGGGCCCTTGACAATGATGAGCGCTATCAACATTACCTTGGTTAATATTTACATAGAGATTTGGGCTGACCTCTCTGATTCAGGCAACTGCTCAAAGCTGACGACTAACTAATTCCCATTGACTTAAGACTATTGCATTGAATAAAATTCTGGACATACGCTTTTCAGTTACATTAACAGATTATTCCCCATTTTGCGTGAATAATTTTTAAAAATATTTCATCTAGATGTATATGTATGATATACTCAACAACTCTGAGAAATGTTTTTAACTACTTTGACGTTTGCAGTCTTTAGACTTCTATTTTTCCTTCATGCTACACATAGTCCCAAACATAGTGAATCACAGTAACAAGACTACATCGGAATATGTTAAATGTATAATCTCATTGTTAAAATAGCAGCAACAGTTTGCGTATTTTTTTCAGATTCCTGACAGGGCCCTTGGCAAGGATTAAATCCTTTCTAAAGGCTGCTGCAAATGTGACAAAAACTGTCTCCAGAATTTTACACTACATTGCATTACTGCATAATTTAAACAGCTAAGTAACTACAGAGTCTAGTATTTTCAGTACGTTTTCATAAAAGACTGATTATACAAGCTCAGACGTCGAGGCAACCACAACCAAGTATTGCACCATGTTCCTACTATACTTTGTGTATCTCGGTCATAATCACCTATTGGTTTTCCCAAAAGTGCGATATTATATGAAACTGGAAACATCCTGCGGCCTCATGAAAGATTAGATATGAAAACTATTTTCCAGACCAACGTGTAAAATTATTGGGTAGTGAGACATAATACATTTTGTCACTGGCAACACTGTGATGCGTACTGTAAGGTTTCTTAAAACTTCCATATATTAATTCCTAAAAAACAAGAATGCTGGCAATGTATTTATTCTCGGTATGGCCAGCAGAACTTACCCTCCTAACTCTTACAGTATCAGGATAGAAGGGAAATGAACTATTTGCAAAAGCAGGAGGTTACAAGCACTGTTAAACCAGGCATACCAGTTTCATATGGATTTCCATCATCGCATTTTAATCATGTGGTTGTTTGCTCCAAACTTGTTTTTTTTGACTCGGGCAGTTAGCCAGGTAAAATTTGAGAAACATCACATTTTCCATCAGGCAAAGCCATTATTGATGAACAACATCTTTGATCCACTTGGTTACTTACACTGAAACCCATTTCTGTGATCACAGAAGAAATCCTATTTGTAGCAACATCCTCCATGCTTTGTTTCCATGAAGGAGAAGTCAATTCAATTCACCTTTAGTCTTTGTCAAACCTCTAAGCTGGCTCTTATCACTGGATCAGTAATTGTAATTCCATTTTTAAAGCGTTTATATCATACTCAACTCCGACAACAGCACACATCTGGTGGGATTTTTAGCTGGCCAGTACAAGAGATTCAAACTGTTTGTACCTTGGGGCAGGGTCTTATATCCGTATGGTCTCCCTAACACTAAGCACTCAGCCTACAAAAGACAAGTAGAAGAGAATGGTTTACATTCAAAATCTTAACAGTCTGATGGCAGCAGAGATTACTAACATCCACAGAGTGACATTACATTTCCACAGAGTGACATGACTCATCGAGCAGATAAGCTGATAAGACATCAGATTAGATACACTCATTTCCAATACATACAAGCATTTCTTGCTTCAGTTTTACCCCCATCTACCTTTCTCCATCATGCCCACTCGCCTTCTGCATCACATGCACACAACGCTCCAAATCAACCCATGCTGCCATGCTCTTAGATACAGAGCCACAGAACAGTTTGGGTTGGAAGGGACCTTCAAGATTATCCAGTTCCAACTCTCTCTGCCATGGGCAGGGACACCTCCCACCAGACCAGGCTGCTCAAGGCCCCATCCAACGTGGCCTTCGACACCTCCAGAGATGGGGCAGCCACAGCTTCCCTGGGCAACCTGTGCCGGGGTCTCGCCACTCTCACAGTGAAGAAATTCTTCCTTATGTCTAGTCTAAATCTACCCCTCTTCAGTTTATACCCATTACTCCTCATCCTATCACCACCGGCCTTTGCGAACAGACCCTCCCCAGCTTCAGCGACTGGAAGGTCGCTATAAAATCTCCTCATTAAACATAAAGACAGGATCAGTCTCCTTTTCTCGGGTGTACTGACTGCCCAGAGAAGTGTCTCCCCCTCCCTAGAGGTGTCCAAGGCCAGGCTGGATGAGGCTTTAGGCCCCTGATGCAGTGAGAGGTGCCTCTGCCATGGCGGGGACGGAGGCGACGGTCTTTGAGATCCCTTCCAGCCCATCCCTCCCCGTGGGAGGGATGGGCTGGAAGGGATCTCAAAGACCATCCGGGGCCGCCTCCGCCCCGCCCCGTCCCGCGCACGCGGAGCGGCCCTTGCGCCGGGCCCGGTTGCATCACCCGGCATGAGGCGGGAGGTTGGGGTCCTTCCCAGGGCTGTCCCGCGTCGCGCCTGAAGCGAACCCACCCCGCCGAGGGGCTGGAAGCGGCCCCACGCCGTTGGGCGAGGAGGCTCCCCTGAGCACGGCGTTTAAGCTTCCCGCTCGCTCGGCAGCGGGCTGCGGCCCGGTAGGCGGCGGCGCCCAGAGGAGCCCGGGGTCAGGCGGCCGCGAGGAGGCTCCCCGGCTTCCTCTTCGGGTCCAAGATGGCGGGCGACGAGGCGGGAGTGACTCTGGGGCAGCCGCACCTCAGCCGGCAGGACCTCGCCGCCTTGGTGAGCCCGGGGGGGGGACACACGTGGCCGCGCTCGCGGGAGGCGAGGAGGGGCAGGAGCACGGGAACGGGCTCCGTCAGTGCCGGCTGAGGGCAGCGGGTCTGAGGGGTAGGGGGGGCAGTCCCGGAATCCTCGACCTAAGAAGGGTATAGAGCCATTGGAATGGGCCCAGAGGAGGGGACAAGGATGATGCGAGGGCTGGGGCACCTTCACTAGGAGGAGAGGCTGAGAGAGCCTGGAGAAGAGAAGGCTGCGAGGAGACATCATAGTGGCCTTCCAGTACCCGAAGGGGCTGCAGGAAAGCTGGCGAGGGTCTGCTCGCAAAGGCTTATAGCGATAAGACGAGGGGGAAAGAGTATAAACAGGAAAGGAGCAGATTTAGACTGGACATAAGGAAATTTTCTTCACCATGAGGGCGGTGAGGCACAGGCACAGGTTGCCCAGGGAAGCTGTGGCTGCCCCATCCCTGGAGGTGTTCAAGGCCAGGTTGGATGGAGCCTTGGGCAGCCTGGGCTGGTGGAAGGTGTCCCTGCGTATGGCAGAGGAGGTGAAATTATATGATCTTTAAGGGCTTTCCCAAGCCAAACTATTCTATGATCCTATAAGGAAGGCAGGAGGAATGAGGCTGTGGAAGGAAGGAGGGAGGGGGACAAGGGTGGAAGGAGGGAGGAAGGAAGGATGAAAGGAAAGAAGGAGGAAGGGTGGAAGGAAGCATGGAGCCAGTCAGGCCGGTCTGGTCACAGCAGCTTGAGGTAGCTGTGTAAGGTGCTGGGCTTGGTCCTGTCCCGAGATGGGGACTCGGCATGTTAGGATTCCAGCCTGGTGCAGAAAGATTTTGTGTCATTGAAGGAGGTGACTGTCCCACAGGTGTGGTGTGGGCTTTTGGTTACCACGGTGTAAAAAGGATATCAAGCTATTGGCAACTGTCCAGAGGTCGGCCACAAAGTTGATGAAGGGTCTGAAGGGGAAGTAGTATGAGGAGCAGCTAAGGTCTCTTGGTCTTTTCAGCCTGGAGAAGGAGGAGACCAAGGAGAGACTTCATCACAGGTAGTGCTTCCTCACAAGAGAAGGAGCAGCTGCTGATCTCTTGTCTTTGGTGACTGACCTGAGGAAATGGCAGGAGGATGTGCCAGGGGAGGTTTGGGTTGGATATTAGGGTAAGGTTCTTCACCTGGTGGTGGAGCACTGGAACAAGCTCCCCAGGGAAGCAGTCATGCACCAAGCTTGGCAGTGTTGAAGAAGCACTTGGACAACACCCTCTGACACATGGCGTTAATGTTGGGTTTGTCCTCTGCAGGGACAGGAGCTGTATTCTGTGATCCTATGGGTCCTTTCCAGCTCCTGTGATTCTGTGTGACAATGGTGGGGATAGGCAGTTCCCTCCTTGTACGGACTGTCCTTCCTCCTTGTGTTAAAGGCTCTTGCTTATCTGAAGTAGAACCATAAACTGGCATTCTGTTTCCCGAGTGGGCTATGCAGATTGGTCACCAACCTGTCTTGGTTCATCTGCCAAGAAAATTTTCTTGGTTACCACGAAAATCAGTTGCAGTGGTTTCTTGCTTGAGTAGTCTTGCCCATTAAATGGCTTACCAGGACTGTTTCACTTGTATATTCAGACAAAATCTGTTGAAAGTCCTGTTGCTGCCTCCCTCTTTGGTTTTCAGCAAACTAGAAAAGGCTTATTTGTCTTTAACATAATTAAGATTGATATTCTTGGCATTTGAGCTCAATAATTCTTCTTGTGTTATAACTAAGAATGTTGACATTCATTAGCAAAACATGTTAGTAATTTCAAAAAGTTTCTTTATTTCTGTTCTTTGCTGACTGTGGTAATTTCAAGTCCAAAAGAGTACAGATGGGCCTGGTTTGGAGGTTGGGAGGAATTACCTTTAAAACCCATTCTGTACTTTCTCAGTTAGCCCTGGAATGCTTATAACTGAACTTAGCTTCGTACTAGTCTTGAGGACAAAATTGCATGCGTGCAGAGTTGTGTGCACCAGGAACATTTCTCTTCATGACAGGATTTGCATCACCCTTATGCGCCTGACACCCTACTAGATGGTGCCATCTGCAGGTCATGTTCCCTTACTGACTTAGTCAGCCTAAGTTAGCTATACAAGAAATAGAAATATAATTGCGTGTGTTAGGTGGACAAAACTTGTTTTGCTTTGAATGTGAACATTTTCTTCATGTAGTAGTTGAGAACAGAATGAGTGAGCTTAAACTTCTGCACAGTTTATTTGATTGTTTTGCACAGAACCTGTGTGTAACAGTGTAAACAATATGTGGTTTGATGTCAATATATCTGTGTTATTTTATATCTTAGTAAAATACTTATGTGCTCTCTTGCACTGAGGATTCTTTTGGTATCTTGAATCTTTTCTTGAAGTGAGCAGTTCATCCATTTGAATTCAGTGCAGGATGGAAATTAACTCTAAACAGTTGCAAAAATAGTCCAGAGGAACATTTCAGTGGATTTCAACACTTGCCCTTTATTTTTACAAACAACTTTAAAAAAAAAAACCCTGCTCTTTCACAGGTCTCTTTTTTAGCTTTCAGAATGTTTTTATAAGCCTCTGGATTTGCCAGGTACTACCAATAGGTTCATGCAACAGTCTGTTCAGGGCAGGAGAGTTTTTTGTCGGGCAGTTGAAATAAGAATAACGGTATCTGAGGAAAAATTAGCCACTAAAAAAAAAAAAAAATTAAGTCTATGGTACCAATTAAATCTCTGGCCCTGCTGACTCCAAAGTGTTTGTTGTAATGATATATTGCCTGGAATGGAACCTTATGCCAATTAAACAACTGTTTATTGGCAAATCTTTGTTTTTAAAACATAGGCACAATTAACCATGTAGTCAGTGAAAGTTAATTTGAGTTTGAGTTTGTGTATACATAATGATGTTCTTTGTGTTAGAGCTTCTTTTTAGGGTTTTTGTTTAATTTTCTTCGATCTTTAATGCTTTGCAGCACATACCGATTTACAGTCGGTGTTTTGATTTACAATATGTACTGATTTACAATCAGGATTTTGTTCACTTCTGGTCCTGTTTCTTAAAAGACTGTAAAGCACATGTAGAATTATTTTAATAAGACTGCTTGAAATAGAACTACTGAATAATTTTTAAGACATTGCATATAGTACTCTTAAAACATTTAGATACAAGATTAATGAATTCTAAAATCTCTCTTATACAGGATGTTACCAAGCTGACGCCTCTTTCACCAGAAGTCATCAGCAGACAAGCAACAATTAATATAGGTAAAAACAAGCTTCTAAAAAAGGAAGGTGCACTAATGTGTCTTTCTGGTGCTTCTACAGTAGCATGTGGTAACTGTGTGAAAAACTTCTTACTAAAACAGAGGGTAATTTAGATAAAGTATTTTTATCAAGGCACAGGACTTGTCAAACCGTTTTAATGTGAAAAGCACCAACTTTACTTCAAGAACACCGTTGAAGGTAGTGGGAAATAGTTGCTAAAACAAAATTTGGTTTATCTTAATTTTAAGTGTTGAAATGAAAATATGAAGATCTGTCCATTGGCAACTCAATTTAGAATCTTGTTTGTTCAAACAAAAATGATTATGAAACCCATACATACTCCCAATGGGAGCTCTGGACTTACTGGCTACAGAGAGTTTGGGGTAATTATGTTTTGATCCTAGTGGAACATTGCACAAAATCAAGCGGTCATTTATTGACAAACATTTGCTTTTAAAACACAGGTACAATTGGCCATGTAGCCCATGGAAAGTCAACAGTAGTCAAAGCTATATCTGGAGTTCATACTGTCAGATTTAAAAATGAACTGGAAAGAAATATCACCATCAAGCTGGGTTATGCTAATGCAAAGGTGAGTCATTATTATAAATGTAGCAGATATGTTGCTGGTTAATTTCAGGGTTGATTTAAGCTTAGAAGTAACAAACTTTATGAATTCAGCCTTTTCTCAGTTTTTAAAAACTGCTTACAGATTTACAAGCTGGATGACCCAAGTTGTTCCCGGCCTGAGTGTTACCGATCCTGTGGAAGCAGCACCCCAGATGAGTTCCCTACAGATATTCCTGGCACCAAAGGGAACTTTAAGCTAGTGAGGTAACTGCTGTAAAATGGGTGATATAAGTTGTTTGCTTCCTTTCACGTAACTGAAAATAGGTGGGATTGAGCTGCAGGCTGAACTTGTTACGGCAGACCATGTGTTCTTTCATGCTGGGCACCCCTGATCTAAGGTGTCTCCTGAACTGCCTTTTTATTGTTAATCGTGATGCACATAATCCCTGGTAGAACACAATCGTGTCTTCTGTCCTTGGGTATTTGCAGCACTCTGAAGTGAAATATTTATGCTATTTGTAGATGTAAAGCCACTAGAACAAGAAGTAAAGCAGATGTCCTAAAAGCATCTGTAAGATCCCTTTCTGGTGGATGAGCTTTTAAGCTTTTTCTTCCTAGAAACAACAGTTTTCAGAGTTCTTAAAACAAACATTTAAAAGCCTAATGTTCAAATGAGAGATCAGTCCTCTAAGTGGAGGCCAAATGTTCTTTATTTACTTTATTTCTAATAAAGTGTAGCGTGGTCATTATGGGCATATAATAACCACAGTAGATTTATATGGGTCTTTACAACAATTGCTCAAATGAGTTCAGTTGTGAAGACTGTTTTACAACAAAATTCCTAGTTCATGCTTCTGTATAAAACGCACATAGTACTGTAATCACGAGTTTCCTTCCTCTTTTCAGATTCCCAATAGAGCACTTGTTCAAACAATAGCTTCTGTTGGGATGTGAAAATCATGCAGCCATAGTTAAGCTATTGGTTAAAAGCTTTGGATTCTTTATTTTACTGTTTATTTGCTTACAGTAGGTTTTTAGCATTGTTAGCAAAGCACAATTTAGTCCTTTGCATTTCAGTGATATGCTACCAGGAAGGGAGGATTCCTCACTAAATAGGTTCAGGCAAGATTACAGTGAATCAGTTATTATGGTCTGCACAATAAAATCACAAGGTCAGAAACAAGAGCTGTAATGTTGTCTCTGTAGATAAATCTTTGAAATGAAGTGCAGGTATAACCGTGTAACTAAAGATGTGTAGTTTTCTAAAATTGGAAAATGGATGACATCCTTTAAAAAGTCTATGAAAGGGGATAAGAAAAATCTTGTGTGTTGTGTTGTGTCTTTTTTTTTATTTTAGTGCATTTAAACCTAGTCCAATTTACAAGTAAATTTGAAATGCAAAAGCAGTACCTAATATGGCTACAGAAATGGAATCAGAAAAAAGTCAGAAAAACTATTCAGTAGTCTCTGTTCTTTTAGAACTCTTTTCAAACTGCTTTCAAGGTATTACTTTTTAGCACCTGTCTTGAAATGCTCGTTTATCTACCTGTTTTAAGGATGTTCTTTAACTCTCATGTCTGCCTAGCCACTTGTGTAAATGCGAGAAATTGTTTATAACTAGCTCTTAGACTTCTTTTTAACCTTTTTCTACAACAGGCACGTCTCTTTCGTGGATTGTCCTGGGCACGATATTTTGATGGCTACTATGTTGAACGGTGCAGCAGTAATGGACGCAGCTTTACTGTTGATAGGTAATGATTGCTACACAGAAGCAGAGCTTTAATATTTAACATCATGAAGCAACTTTATATGGGTTGTAAAATTTAGTGTAGAGTGGTTTAAACAAGTGAATGCTTTGAGATGTGCTTAAGAAAGTAATGTGATGCTACAATAGAAATGTACCTTAGCAAACTGGGTTTCTTAAACGTCACTATACATACTTATTAATGTGGTAGCTGGTCCAATTGTTAGGAGATTGGTTAGGTAAGATGAAACCTTGTAGTGCTATTGTACTGTAAAATTTAGATAATTTTATGGAAACAAGTTACAGGTGCATTTTGAGTTTCTCTGAAGCTTCAGTTTGCTTTAAATACATAGCCTTTGTCATACAGGAGGGTCTCAAAACATAAGTACAAACAAAACCCAGATGAATACAGGTAAAATCAAGATGTAGGATTTTTATCTTGTTTCAGCCAATTTTTTTTCTGCTTTGCACAGAAAGTGAGTAAAACTGATTTTTAAATGTCTGTAGAGCTACATAATGCTTTGTAGTAATGTTTAGTAATGATTTTCTTTAGGCAGGGTGTGTCAACAAACAAGAAAAACAGCTTCAAGAATTGTAGTTTAAATAGTCTGAGACAGCTGATGAGCTGTCATTCTTTCTGCCTCTTTACTTCTAGAAACTGTGATACACCAAACTTCAAGTGAGATTAAGCACTGTAATGTCATTTCAGGACCAAGCTGTCTTCCTGGATCATTGAAATCTAAACAATGCTAATAAACTGCCCTGTTCACGTACTTGATATATATTGTATGTTACAGAATTTGGGGATCTTTGCATTTTTGTGCTTTTAGTAATAAGAAAATACTGTAGAATTTTAAGACAGTTATTGAAAGGTGAATTGTCTACTATGCTGCAGGCAGTACTGAGATGTCTGAAAACCAAAAGGATGGAATAAGTCAAGTAGGCACAAGTTAGCTGTCGATGTCTTTGGAAATTGTAGCTGTGTGTTTCTATTGGGAGCAAGTAGAATGGGCAGACCACTCTGGAAACCTCTCATCTGTCATATGTTGTGTGAATGTTACAGCCAGCAGTTCTGGGGAAGAATAAGTGCTTATTAACTTGGATGCTTCATGTGTAGCTTACAGAGAGGCAATGACTCTTTTTATAAAGCTACAACAGTAAGTGTCCTCACTATAGGAATTTTGGCTGTCTTTATAGTTTCTATATTGCAGTCACTTTTTCTTCTTTCAGCTGGTAATGAGTCCTGCCCTCAACCTCAGACCTCAGAACATCTAGCTGCTATAGAAATCATGAAACTGAAACACATTTTGATTCTACAGAATAAGATTGATTTGGTGAAGGAGAGCCAGGCTAAAGAACAATATGAACAGATTCTTGCATTTGTACAAGGTAAGTTTTCAACAGCAGAAATAATTAGTGGTGGAAATTTGTCAGTGCTGGGACATGGAAATAGTGATTTTCTATATGTTTATAGAAAGCTTCTCTTTTAGACAATGCTGATGTACCTAGTCTATTAATTAAAAAATAGATTTAATCTAAAAAATAGTGCTTCTTGCCTGTTGCAGTACTGCTTACATACACAATAGTGTTATGGCTGTTGTGTAGCAGTGGCTCTTGTCTACTATCTTTCATTGAATTTGTGGGGTTTTTGTTTGCTACTGTCTTTTCTTGGATTTTTTTTTTTTTTTTTTTTTTTGCTAGAGATTGTACAATGATTTTACCGCTGTGCAGGAGAGAATGAAGCAGTACTTTTTAGCAGCATCTTATAGGTATAAATGCATTAGTTACTTTTATTGAATCACAAAAGATTGTTTTTTCACCTCTCTCAGTCCAGACAGGGTTATCCTGCTCTGTCCATAAAGTTCTGCTCTAACTTTAATGTAGTGCTTTGCGTTTCTTTTTTTCCCAGGATCTTCCACTGTTTTCCCTGCCTATCTGCTTTAGCCAGGGTATGCAGAAAGCTGCCAGGCTAAATTGTCACCATCAAAAGTAGTTGGTCTCTTATAGTTAAGAATCATTGCCTTACATAAAGTGTTCACAACAGCTATATCAGAGTGGCTTAATGTGTAAATTTGTAGTTCTTTGTATGAGAACTAGAGTTATTACAAGAGATGTAGATGTAATTGAAACTAGTAATATTAAACAAGATAATGACAAAAATCCTTCCATAAAATTAGGGTTTTTCTAAAATATCTATTTGTATTGCAAAACTTGGAAAACAAATCATTACATTGATAGGAGTTTCAGTCAGAATGAAATCTGTACTGAAATTAATACCGTTCTAGCAAATACTGAGGTATCTGATCTCTCTGAGGAAGTTATCCTAAGAATGTTCTGATCACAATGTAAGAAATGAATTCTTCCTTAGAGCAGAAGATTACCTTTCACAATGTTCAGAGAGCAACTGTAAAGCTTTCAGTACACATTTATCCAGAGGCAGCATGACTGCCTCAAAAAGTAGGTCTGGCTGGTTTGAGCTAAAATGTTGAGGGGAATTTGATAAGAATGGTTGGACTCGATGATCTGGTGGGTCTCTTCCAACCTAGTGATTCTATGATTCTATGAAAGGTTAAATGGTCTGATTCCTGCTGCTTTGTAGAAAACATAACATGTGCCTTGAAGTTCATTAGTATTTTTAACAATGACGGAATGCTTGTTCATATTGTTGTTAGTACTATATTAAGGTTTGATGTTGATCTTACTTTAGGTACAGTTGCAGAAGGAGCTCCAATAATTCCAATCTCAGCACAGCTGAAATACAACATTGAGGTAGTTTGCGAATATATAGTGAAGAAGATCCCGGTTCCTTTGCGAGACTTCACATCTGAACCAAGGCTTATTGGTAAGTAAATGCTTAGGTTTAGGCTTTCATGACTAATTGTCTACTGCCTGTATCTACACTTAGAATAGTTTGCTGCTGAATACTCTCTAGAGGTAGGTTTAAAAGGGACATTTTAGCATGCTCTTATCTTAAAACTCATATATTTTCTGAGAGCTCTGTTATTTGTTTGTAGTTAATTGTTAAATCTGTTTGAAGCATTTGATGGGTTTTGTTCGTATTCTATATGTATAACACCACTAAAATGCAATTAGAATGAGAAATATGTGTCTTAAATCCTAGCAGCTAAAGGAACGTTTTAATTTTTTTTAACAAAGTATTCACGAACTGTTGAATTTGAAAATTAAATTATTTCCATGAAAACCTTGTAGCCCATGTAAGTTTTCCGTGTTCAGAGTCCCATCTCCTGAAAGTCTCGGGTTTTGTCCAGCGTATTTTGAAATTCGTTTCTATTACAATTAATTCCTTTGTTGGCTTTTTTCCCACCCGCTACAAAACATGGGTGACCTACAAAGCCTATGATCAGAATGCGTAAGAATTGACTACATTAAAACAAGGTTACAGTATTCACAATTGACATTGTCAGTATCGGAGGACGTTTTTTAATATTGTTGGTTAATATAGCTTTGCTTTTCATATGCTAATATTTTGCTTAGTTTTTGCTATGCAGAAACAGTTTTAAAAGCCATTTATGTATACAGGCAGCTTAAATAATTTTGAGAATAAATTCAACCATATATTTAAAAATTCGGAATAAAATATTTGTCATACTTAGTGTTATCTCTGAATTATGTTTTTATAATATTTGTTTGTGTATGCCTTAATAAGAAAAGAGATGCAAATTTGCTAAAGTAGGCACTAATTCCTTAAAAAAGTGATCTTTATATTAAAGTTGGTTATGGTCTGTTCTTTTCAGTAATTAGATCTTTTGATGTGAACAAGCCTGGCTGTGAAGTTGATGACCTTAAGGGGGGTGTTGCTGGTGGCAGTATCCTAAAAGGTGTTTTAAAGGTAACATTTTCGCTTTTTTTTCTGGAGATCTGTAATAATAATGAGGAGAGTTTTTGCATGCTTAGTACAAAATGAGGCTGTATAATTTAATGCTTTTAAAACTAGAATACAGATGGCATCATTCTTTCTGTGCTTCATTTTTACTTTCCTGTTTTAAAATACCAGAACAGGAAACACAGATTTTTGCTTTTTTGTATGTACTTTTGTTACCATAGTCTTACCTTCTGCTAATAATAATACTTACTGCTTACAAAAACTGAAGGAGATAATTTTTTTCCTGTCTTACCACTGCCTGACTTATTGGGAGAGGGAAGAGGGGAGCAAGAGAACTTTAAAGGTACCTCTGACGTGTGTGGGTCACGTTACACTTCTCCATTTATGTATTCTGTGGGTTTTGATATTATTTGTGGAGTATGGTCAACAGATAGAAACATTAAAAGTTGCTCTGTTAGACTGGAAAGCGAACTATGTCTTTGAACATTTATACAGCCTGAATGTTCTTTGGTTTGCAGTTCATTGATGCTGATCAGTTACATAGATTCAATTAACTCAATTTTCCTCAGTGCACTACCATTTCTAGTTGAAATATTTAAAACAAATAAACTAAAATTTAAGTTCTGGAACTATTCCTGATAATATCCTTTGCTGAAGCAATTTTCTAAGTTGTCTTTGATACAAAATTGTTATATTGGTTATAAGATGCAGAGCTTTCACCTTCACTTTTGTTTGATATACAGTAAAAAGTGCAGCAAAAGTCCTAGAAGTTCTGTAGTAGCCTAGAACGATGGTTTTGTGTAAATAGCAGATATTGGGATAAGTAGGTCTTATCTGTGACCAGTGATTAGCTTTATGTTCCTGTGAAACAGTCAGTTAATTACTCCAACTTTTGTAATTAGGTGGGTCAGGAAATTGAGGTCCGGCCTGGTATAGTGTCCAAGGACAGTGAAGGAAAACTCATGTGCAAGCCAATCTTTTCCAAAATTGTGTCACTCTTTGCCGAGCACAATGATCTGCAATATGCTGCTCCAGGAGGTCTTATAGGTAAGAATGTTCCCTTGTGAAACAATTTCTTTCTTCATGCTTATTGAAAACAAGTGACTTCATTCAATAATTAACTTGGGTATAGTAAACAAAAAAAACTGTGAGGAATTTTAAGTAAATCATATGTAGACAGAGGCAACATGAGTGTGAAAATCAGATATTGAATAAATAATTTTCCTGGCCAGAGGAACTCAGCTTGCATTGTTAATTGTACTGGTTTTAACAGAATATTTCATCCCTCTGTTTAGACAGAGCTCATAGTCTTAATGACATTTTGAAAGTGCTCCCAGGCAACAGGGAATTCCCAGTCCATTCTCAGTTTGTACTTTCTAATTCGCCTTAAATTATTTTAATACTTAAATGTGACAGCTACCTTTCAGTTGCTCCTTGTGGTTTCTCCTGTTGTGTTGTAGGTGTTGGAACTAAGATTGATCCAACTTTGTGTCGAGCTGACCGAATGGTAGGCCAGGTTCTTGGTGCAGTTGGAGCACTGCCAGAAATATTTACAGAGCTAGAGATTTCCTATTTCTTGCTGAGGCGACTGCTTGGTGTGCGCACTGAAGGAGACAAGAAAGCTGCGAAGGTCTGTACCTTTTTTGTTTGTCCTGATTTATCATCTTGTGCTGTTTTACTAGTACGTACAACTTTTTATTTATGTATTACTTTTGTGTCTTCTTGTCACAAAACTTATCTACATATTTAATATTATATAAGAATGCTTTTCAGAGGAGTAGGCATTCATGCCAAAGTAAATTAAAGTAGCCTAAAGTATATGTCCTGAAGGTAAATATTCTTCTAAACATACTGGTAATTGTTTTCTTTAACTGTCAACCTGTTCATTTGTGCAATAATTAGTTCTATACACATCTGATATATACACTGGTCTATTTCTTATGTGATTTTTGTAGATTCTTTGAAGAACTTTTTAAAGCTGAGTATTTTTGAAACACTGTAGTGGAAAGAAGCTGAACTTGATGTGCAGCATGGTCATTTTCCATGATCTGTTGTACCCAAAAATCAAAGATAATTTTCCCTGTTAGCATTAAACTCTTATAAACTGCTTCATGCAACAGTAAGTTAAGAGCTTCAGTGCCTCCTTTATCCTGTGAAATTATTTATTTTGAGAAATCATTATGATGTATGTAGGCTTAAGGGAAATAAGAGTATCCAGATTATTTAATACTATAACAATCCAGTTTGTAGCAATATCTGAGGATATTTGAACTTTTAACAGGATCTGCAGTCTTCAGTATGCCTTATAGAAAATAGAAATATCAAGAAACTACACTGTAGTAAGAATCTGTGATACCTGAACAACTATATGTGCAACATATTTATGTATTTGTCCTTCACATATAAAATTCATCCACTGAAACTGTTGTGCACGGTTAATGTTGAAGGCTATTTATAGCTTTTGCATTTCTCAGCTATATCTTCTCTGTGGCAGGTTGATACTCAATATTGTCTGTGATACGTTGTTTCACATGCTCAAGCTTGTTTCAGAGCTGTGTATATCTTTTTCCAGGTGCAAAAATTATCAAAGAATGAAGTTTTAATGGTAAACATAGGATCCTTATCTACTGGAGGGAGAGTCAGTGCAGTAAAGGCTGATTTGGGGAAGATTGTCCTGACTAATCCAGTATGCACAGAAGTGGGAGAAAAAATTGCCCTGAGCAGAAGAGTTGAGAAACACTGGCGGTAAGTTGGTGTTAAATTGGTGGAGTACCTTGTTATATTTTTACTAAAAAATAACACTTTTGTGATTTTGCTCTTGAATAGGTATATGTGTGTCTGTTTTTAAAATTCCACTGGATTCTTCTAACACATTGACACCATTATTGTTCTTCATTTCCAGCCTTTTGAAAGTAGTATTGTAATGGGTAGATATCTCTTACTGAGTGGACAAAGAAAAATCTGATTTTGGTCTACTGCTGAAACATCCATGCTGTAATTGAGCTGATAGTAGACTATCTGGGCAGCACAGTTTGAAAATTCTAGTGCTGCTAAGGCAAAGCCTGTCTTCATACACACCTGAGTCAGTTAGGTTCATCCTGTGGAGCTGTATGTGACTTGTAAGGCAACTTTGAAGTAATAGCAGGGGAGTGAAGGAAGGACGTCCTAAGGCTCAGTTATTTTAAGTACTGTGAGCATAGAGGACAGAAAAAAGTATCAAAGGGATTGACCCCTTCAAATTTGAAGTATAAAGTGGCTGAGTATGCAGGACCATCGGGAGGCTGACAATGACAAGCAGGGTTGGCTTATGGTTCACTTTAAGCTTTGTGCCATACTTCTCTTTAGATATTTATTTATACTGTACCTACGTGTTCTGAAAGACTACATGGATATGGTGAGAACATAAGGATGTTTAGATTCATCAACCCTGCACAGCTGTTGCAGTATGAGAGAAGAGTATAGGGAATGTACCGATTTATACAAGAAGTCCCTACTGTCTAAGAAAGAATCAAGCTTTAAATGTGGGGATTTGTGTTTCTTTTTTCAGATCAACAGGAAGGCACAGAGGAGAATTCAGTGTTTGCTCTCTCAGAGCTAGCTGACAAAATAGGGAAGAGATTACTCCCTGAGAGAAAAAAAAAAAAAGAAAAATGCAACATCTCTTGAACACAGTTGGGGGGAACACCCAAGCCAAAATCTAGGATGGAAATTAAGTCAGGGAATGCTGAAGGAGGAAGAAGAGTAACTGTGTTTGAAACAATGTGTTTCTTGAGCTTTGGACTGGCAGCCTGTGTAAATTTTGATGTGAGTTTTGTTGCTTTTGTAGATTATTTCCCACTTGGAAAAACATGACCAAATTTTGCCAAAAAAAGTCCATTTGTCTGGTTTTCGGGGTGGACAAGTAGTGCCAGCCTGCTATAATGATCCTGTAATTAAAAAGTTGCCTTCTAGGCTGTACCAAAAAGGCAAAGGGACTACATAAGGAAACTGAAAGTTAGAAAAGCGGAAGGAGGCAAACTGGGAAGGACAGTGTAATAGAATACAGTTGGAGTAGAGATAGTGTATAGTGGGTACTGTGAAAAAGAACTTGTAGCCTGGGGCAGTGGAGTGCTGAAAAGATGAAAGGTGATAAAGCAAGAGACGAACAGGCGATAGAAAGTAGAAGGTAAGTATAAGCAAATGGCCAAGCAGACTGGATACGTTGTTGATTCCAAGGAACAGCGAATTCAAAAGCGGATTGGTTATAACCTGTGGTTGTGGCCCTAAAAAGTGGCAAGTGCTAAAAAAAACCACTTCGATTCATCTTCTGGTGTCCAGAGACAGGCTCTACTGCTTAGCAAATTGCAGTGGGATGCACATGTGGTTTCTGTATATCTTCTTGCCAATATTGGAAGCATTTAAAAGAGAGTTGTGTGGATAACATAGACTGCCTGCTGATTGTGCAAATGGACATAGTCTTTTTTCTTTTTTTTTTAAAATGTATTTTTTTCTGAGGCAACAGTGGCCTATAAAAGGGACCTTAATGTTACAGAATATAAAGAGTAGAACTTACCTGAGTTGAATTGCCTTTATAAGTTACATGTTTGTTAGAAGTCACAGCTCTCTTTATAATCTTACTGCTTGAATTTTAATGTTTTCATTGCTATTTGGAAGTAATGCAGCACTGCAGGTGTAGGTGAAAGCAATAAAGCCGTGAATAGATTTACAGTCCATCAGTGCTACATGAGTTATGAAATTTTCAGATTTTTAGGTTACTGTTCAAAGATGTGTCCTTAGCTGATTAAAAATATTCAAGTGTTCTGTGTCCCTCATCCTTTTTTATTGTATTTCTACTAAACAGTCTGTTACGGTTTGGCCCTGGCCCAAACAATTTCAGCAGCTGAAACTGAGCAGCTGGGCTCTCAATTCCCCTACCTCCACCCTGAGGGAAAAGGAAGTGAGAGGAGACGACTTGTGGGTTGGAAAATAAAACAGCTTTCATGCAATAGTAATGAAGAAAATACTATTAATAAGAAAATGAACAGAATACATAAAAATATACAAAATTCCACCCCACATAACCCCCTGATCACTGTACATCACCACAGTTGCTGCAGGGCAGGCAGGATAGGTGGCAGTAGTGGACTGTATTCAGAAATGCATGGGTCTGAGATTAGGGGCAAGCAGACAGACAAGGTCTTGACTGGACATCAGCCACTGAAGAGGAGCGAGACACTCATGATCTCTCAGTTTTATACAAAGTATGATGTATATATACTAAGTATGATGTATATGGGATGGAATACTTTGTTGGTGTCACCTGTCCTATCCACTCCTCCCTACAGGTGCAGCCATTTTTGCGTCTTTGACTTCTGGCACTATATCAGCTTGAGGATGGCTTTAGTTACTACAGGAATAAGTATAAGCAGTGGTCTTTCCAGATACCACTGCCTTGTATTATCACTCCTAGACAGAAACACTGTATGAAAAACATGCAGTTAACTTTCAGAAAATGAAGTTACTTAGATGAGCCTGAGCTTAAGTTAGAAAACTGATTCTACCCTAGCTCAAACAGGAACACCAATCTTAGATCCTGTAGGATATGTTGGGTAGCAGAGAGGTGGAGGAAATTCAAAATGTGAGAACTGAAAGCATGAAGAATGACAGAATGTTGATTTAGCCTCAATATTTCTGACTGCTGCTAAGAGTAACACAAACTTTTTCTTTTTGCAGTTTAATTGGTTGGGGTCAAATCAGAAGAGGAGTGACAATCAAGCCAACTGTTGATGATGACTGAAGAACAAGAGCGTGCTTCATTTTTAGAGATGAAGTGCCTATTTCTATTTTGGAGGGGGTATATTTTCACAGTGGAATTGGAAGCTGTGCAAACATTATCGTTGAGTTGTATGGCTGTCCTTGTATCTTTTATTGAACTTTACCCTCGTACTAAAATACTAGTCACTGTCACCATTAAAAGTGGAAAAGAATTGGCGTAGAAGTGGGTTTAATCATCCACATTTTAGTAGAAATTAATTGTACATGTCCCATGACATGTCTAATTTATGTTATTTTGTTTCAGACATATCTGTTTAATACCAGTCAAGCCAGCCCCAGTGTAACACATAAACCATAAATCTCATATTGAAATAAAATATTGCTTATTTTCATTAATTCATACATTTTTCTGAGTAACACAAGACTGCAGCAGTTGTTTAAGCAGTAAGGATTAAAAGCAGAAAACCCAGCCTCTTGAGGACTACGTACCCTTTATGCACAACATCTTGTTTCTTTAGACAGCTGTTTACAGCAAAAGCTTTCTTCCTTAGTTCATATGGTTCTGACTTTAGGACTCTTGTTGTATTAAACTTTTTTATTAGGACGGCAATGTTGACTGATTTAAATTTGTCTCTTCCACTGTTATAAGGAGTTTTTGTTAAAGCCCTGACGAAAATCAAGTAAACTGGATCTGAACCGGCAGTACTGTTTACCTTATTTTAGAATGGATTTATAAAAGGAATGCAATTAATTTGAAACATAGGTATTTTCCATAGTGTGAGTGACCTGACAGCGCATTGAGTGAATACTAGCTGTGATACTGAACTACAAAATATCCCTTCTACAGCCTTGTTCAGAATGGCTGTGGGAGCAGGCAGAATTTGGAGTGAGATGAGGAAAAAAGGTTGTAGAACCATTATTGCTTCACTAGCCTGAGTTACACTCCCTGGGAGAAAATTGAATGTAATAAACTTACTGTAGGGTGCTAATAACCTTTCTCCACTTAGGTTTAACTTCATTTGTACTAAAGTACATAGTTCTAGGTGTTTCATATACTAGATTATTTAGCAAGTCATGCTGCTTTCCATATTTTTATACAAAGTACTTTGTTCATTTTCAAAGGCTGGTTTCAGTTGTGTTTAATATCTTTAAGGCCACTCTAAAGGTAAATACTGTTTCACACAGAAAAAATGGACTTCAGTGAAGCAGTTTTTTTCCTGATTTTGCATTGTACTTTGTGTTGCCTTATTCCATTTACATTCCTGTACTCAGTTTCTCCATTTGTAAAGTACTTCGTGGTGTTGAGAGTAAATATTAATTTTTGTATAGTGCTTCTCCTTTTAAAGAGTCAGCTGCACTTCTTCCTCACTGGTACTTGACCAGCATACAATCTTCAGCCTGTCTGTTTCTAAGTCTGCATCTTTCATGCTTTAAAAACTTGTTTCTATAACTGAATTCTAATTTGGGAGCATGATGATGAGCACAAAAGGGAAAGTAAGCTACCACAGAGTGCTAGGAAGACACCACCACCAAACTGAAATCTAGTCCAAAGGGTTCTTTCAAAATGCACTGAATGTATGGGTTTGAAGATACTGAAACGCTTCCAAGAAATTGTATAAGCACCCGTAGGCAATTTTAGGCATCTAGATATTTTGGCAGCTGGGCCTTAATCTCTTGATCTGCAGTTTAAAAAAATAAAAGTGCCATAGTCTTTCCAACACACTTTGTGTACTCCTTACTATGAGTAGGTAATAAATGCAAAGTACGAGTATCCACCTAGTGGCAGGATTAGCAGCCTGCCTTCTACTCTTCCTTTTAAAAAGCCATAGGTCACATTACTTTATTTAGATCTGAAACATGATTTGATACTGCTGAAGCTGATCTTGGTTTTATTAGGTAGGTACATGTTACCAGTAGCATTAAGAAATGCTTTAGGAAAAGTGTCCTGTTACTTCTGCAATATTAAGCAATATTCCTTTTTAAAAGGCGTGCACAGGAACTGGTAGGAACTAGAGCAAGAGTAGAGGCAATGAAGTGCCAGGGTCATAAATTTTGCTTCTGCAAAATTCTTGCAACAGTCTACTTTTTTTTTTTTTTTTTTTTTTTTTTTTTTTAAAGCAGCTGCAGCCTCTCCCAAGGCACTTTCTTACCTTCTGATGGTGGACTTATGTTATTAATGCATGTTGTGCAGAAGAGAGTTACAGAGTAGTACATCTGGCCCATAAGCCTGTTTGTTACTCACACTGGGAGCGGGAGGCAGGTAAAGTGCAAGTTTCTCTTTTGCTACCAAAATGTTGCATTTCCTCTAACTGGAAACCTTTGTCAGACTGAGTAAATAACAGGAACATTTTAAGACTTTGATGAACATGTGACCATGCAGCATTGGAGAGTGGAGTATGAACACTGATGGTAAATATATGATATGCTGATTAGTGTGCACCCACGCCCTCTGCATCCACTGAAATGTGATGCTGATGATATACAGGCGAATGATGCGAGAGAAAGAGATACCAGGCAAAACTAAAGAAGTTGAAAGTGAGATTTTCTTGACCACGATGAAAATAGTGACAATTTACTTGGAAGCTTCCTCACTTTACCAAGGATTTGTTTCAGAGTGATGACTTTATTTTATTTCTGACCTGTTATGTGTCAGATACAGCTACCTGAACAGGGCACAAGCATGGAATTGGCAGCTGTCACGCTTGCCACACGCTGGAGCAGTACCTTGATAGAACAATGCATCTTGGGTGGCACCAGTACCTACACTTAGGTAAATGAATCTCTTCTAATAACCTGTCAGGAATTAGAAATGGGTACCTGGAACACTAGCACCTCTTTGCTACGGGGAGGAAAGTGCATCACCTCAATAGAGATTTTGCAGAAGACTTTTAGTATCTAAAAAACTAGACCAGTGCAAGGTAACTAAGCTACTACTTGTGGTGGGTTTGTTTTGTTTTCATTAACCTCTGATTTTTTTATTAAAACTAGTAAGAATTGCTAGCTGGCTGTCATACTGAGGTTTGGTGACACTTTGCTAATTGAGAGGATGGTTCTGTAGTTCATTTTTCAAAGAGCGCTCTCCAAGTGTCTTTCGGTGAACTGCTTTAAACTAACCAAAATAAAATGCAGTGAGGGAAGTGATAAGGGCAGGCAGTGGTTCTCCTAGTTTAATAGTCGTTTGGTAGTGGTTTTGTGATTGAAGCACTGAATGGTTTTGAACAGTTAGAAGGAAGGAGGTCTGTCTTACCGCACAGTATTTTATATTGACTCAAGTTGAACTAAAGCCCTGTTAAGAGATACAATGCTGAATGAAGACATTGCTGTGCCAGGCTGTGTTACACCCATATTTAAGGCAGCAGCGTGCTCTAATACATCGTGCTTCTTTCATACAAAAAAGCTGTTGCCTTGTGTGCAATGGCATATAGCCAAGGCACTGTGTCAGTAATTATTTCTAAGACTTCAGTATGTATTCGGGAAATGCCATTTCCAGCCAAATCTCAGATTCTCTTCTGAAGGGATGAGGCATCAATTTTCCATTAACATCTTTGCTGATTTTGTTCCAGTACTTTCAAAATCCAAAAGCATTTTAGAATTACGTTTTTCTTGCATTGATTTTGCAGGACTTTCAAAAGTTCTTCCTAGCTCACTGCTGATAAAAGGAGTTCCTACTGCTTTTCTGAGCTGAGTCATCTTGACAACAGCCTCAGTAGTGCCTGCATGAAAGATTTGAACTCCTGCCCCCGTCTTGTTTGCATGCTAGTTCCCTCTCAGCACTTCCACCACCGTAATTCCCCAGCTACATGTGCTCCTGCCATTCCAGGTCACTTCTTACAGCAAGGCCGGCGCTAAACATTTACAAAGCTTCAAACACCTTCCCTTCTTTTTATTATAACAACAATAATACATGGCTGGTTTCCAGGCCCTGCCAGCTCCTGACCGTACGATGGCGCTTGTGGATGCACAATTATGTTCAGTTGCCTTTTCTGTGCGGTCCCCAGACTCCACACACCACTCAGCATTCATCAGTTGGTCCCTTGCCATCACTGCTTCGGTACTGGGGCTTCATAGTTGATGTTCACTTACCGTGATACTAAAATTACAAATGTGTTGCTTGTTTCATAAGATCATAGAATGGTTTGGGTTGGAAGGAACCTTAAAGATCATCCCATTCTTCCTGACATGGGCAGGGACACCTTCCATGGGGTCAGTTTTCTCAAAGCCTCATCCAACCTGGCCTTGAACACCTCCAGGGATGGGGCAGCCGTGATTTCTCTGGGCAACCTATACCAGTGCCTCACCCACCCTAGCAGCAAAAAATTTCTTCCAAGATCTAACCTAATTCTCCCCTCTTTCAGCTTAAAACCATGACCCCTCACCCTATCACTGCACTCCCTGATAAAGAGCCCCTCCCCAGCTTTCCTGTAGCTCCCTTGAGGTGTTGGAAGGTTTCTATACTGTATCCTGGACCCTTCTCTGGTCTGAACAATCTCCATCCTCTCAGCCTGTCCTTGTATGGCACACACTCCAGCCCTCTGATCATCTTTGTGTCCTCCTCTGGTCTTGCTCCAAAAGATCCATGTCTTATCTATGTTGAGGACTCTAGGACTGAGTTTCAGAGTTACACAGTTTCTGTAAAGCTACATCTATATGTGCTCTTCTAACTTCCTATACATCTCCAGTCCATCTTACTGGCATAGGAGAGGCACTTGTTTCATATATTTCCTGACTAAATCCAAGATTTTTTGAGAGTTTTTGGTATGCAGTGAATATTTCATCTGTGACAGTCAAAACCTGTGTGTAAGTGATGCAAGTTCATGAGTAAGTTCTCCTCCTTTCTTACCTTGAAAGGATTAAAAATCAATCAAGCAAAACTTCTAAAATGATCAGTGCACTACAAAGAAGGAGCAGGCAACAGAGTTTAAGTGCCAAGGAATGGGAATTTTGTTTAAGAAATTGCCTCAAACATTTAAGTAAATAAGTCTCTGCCTTTTAAAAATATAAGAAACCAGAACACCATACTCAAGCATGGAAGACAATTGTGAAAATATTTTAGATGAAATAATGTTGCTACATATGACATTACTTGTGTTGTGCAAGGCTTCATTACATTATTGGAGGGTATGTACTTACATAACACGAAATTTTCTGTTCAGGCAGTTGCTTAATAAAGCCTAGAATGCTTCTTTTAATCGTTGAGTACATTTGCAAAGGAAAAAAAATAAGATTCACAAATTAAGTCTGTTTTTCCCAATCCTAAGGATTCGAATTATTCAAGGCACCAGCTCTCCTCTACTGCCTCTTTGTGGGCTTTGGTAAAATAATCTAACACTTCAGGCAGGATTCATTATGTTATTTAGAAAGCTTCTTCCCCTGCCAAACCTTACTCAACTCTATGTTTAGTTATTTCAGTGTATTTAGTTTACAATGAAGATTTGAAAAGCATTTTCTTCTGCAAATTTGGTTCTCTGATTAATTTTTCTTCCATTTTTTGCTTAATCATACATTAGACTATGTTATCAATTATGAATCTCAAAACATTTGTGGTGTAATTCTAATTACACACAGAGTTAAGCCTCAGCTTTTGCAGGTTCCCATTCAAGAAGCTGTTCTTACCTCAACAACTGGCATACCGAATTAGAATACTTTTTCTTTTGTATTTTCCCCTGGCTACAGCCAAAATGCTGTTGATAATTTAAAGTTTATGAAAAAAAGTATTTTTCTTTCTTCAGATTGTTTCCCATTTAGCCCTCTGGCAGTGACTGTGTGCAACTTAATCCTTTATTAATTTAAGATGGAGCCATGCTTTTCACCAAAAAAAGGGTACAAGAGTGTAATTAGTCCTTCCCAAGCAATCGCAAGCATTCAAGTGTTCTCCACATGATTTTGGCTTCTTGCCTGGCTGGCTGGCTGATAATAGGTGTGTTAAACATGCTGAGCCAGCAAATGCCCGTACAGCCCTGTAGGCCATGTACCTGTACACCTTAGGCACATAAATTGTCCTATGAATATCAGAGGGACCATTATGCACTTAAAGGTAAGCTTGTGCTTTAAGAGTTTTGGAAACCGTGGTCATGAATTACTTCCATTTTCCTCAAGGCCTAGTTCTTCCTTTACATCCCTTGCTCAAGCTTTAGGCTGGAGATTAGGAGGAAGTTCTTCACACAGAGGGTCATTGGGCATTGGACTAGGCTGCCCAGGGAGGTGGTTGAGTCACCTTCCCTGGAGGTGTTTAAGGCACGGGTGGATGAGATCTTGAGGGACTTGGTTTTAGTGTTTGATAGGAATGGTTGGACTAGAAGATCCGATGGGTCCCTTCCAACCTGGTTGTTCTATGATTCTATGATTCTATGCTACTTCACACGGCTGCTGTTCTAACTAGTTTGTATATTCCTACTGGGAATTTATTTTTGCAGTTAAAACTTGGCGTTTTTCTTTGAAAGGATTTTGAGCTTTATGGGAAGGTGACTGTTTTGACACTTAATGTCACAGAAAGCACGACCTGGCAGCTTACAGACCGTTGAAAAGCTGCCACACACATTAAATAAATTACAAACACCTATCAAATTAAGTAGAGTGCAGAGCCCACATCTCAAGTCATAGAATCACTGAGGCTGAAAAAGATTTCTAAGATAATCAAGTCCAACCATCAGTCTAACACCATCGTGCCTACTAAACCATGTCCCAGAATGCCATGTCTACATGTTTTTGACCACCACCACATCCTTGGGAGCCTGTTCCAGTGCTTGACTACTCTTTTGGTAAAGAATTCTTTTCTACTATCTAATCTAAACCTCCCCCAGTGCAACTTTAGGCCATTTGCTCTCATCCTATTGCTTGTTACTTGAAAGAAGAGGCCAGCACCCTCCTCTCCACAACCTCCCCTCAGGTAGTTGTAGAGAGCTATGAGGTCTCCTCTCAGCCTCCTCTTCTCTAGGCTAAACAACCCCAGCTTTCTCAGCCGTTCCTCATAAGGCCTGTTCTCCAGCCCCTTCACCAGCTTTGTTGCTCTTCTCTGGACTTGCTCCAGAGCCTAAACATCCTTCTTGTGGTGAGGGGCCCAGAACTGAACACAGGATTTGAGGTGCAGACTCCAGCTGGCTATGTTTCTGATACAAGCCAGGATGCCATTGGCCTTCTTGGCCACCTGGCCACACTGTTGGCTCACATTCAGCTGGCTGTCACCAGGTCCTTTTTTGCCTGGCAGCTTTCCAGCCACTCTTCCCCAAGCCTGTAGCGTAGCCTGGGGTTGTTGTTGTCATAGTGCAGGATCTGGCACTTGGCCTTGTTGAATCTCATACAACTGACTTCGGCTCTTCAATCCAGCCTGTCCCAGTCCTTCTGCAGAGCTTTGCTGCCCTCAAGTAGATCAACGCTCCTGCCCAGTTTGGTGTCATATGCAAATTTACTGAGGTCAAGCAAGGAGAGGGAGAGACAAGGGACTTCTTCAGAGAAGCCTTTCCTTTTACAAGTTGGATTTGTGTTTTGCTTCTTACTTTTGCTGTGCTCTTGAGTCACATCAGTCCAATCCTGTATGACAGTTTCAAGTAATAATACGTGCTTTTATGCAGAGGTTTAAAAAAGAGATTGCTCCTATCTGTGCTAGAGGAACTCGATTTTCTGTTAAATGCAGAATTTTTCATCTGAGGGTTTCCAAATAGCCTTGCAGCTCACCCAGAGCACAGTGAGTGTGGCTACGGAAAAGTTTTGAGCAAATAATACCACTTTGAACAGCTTTTACAACCCTCAAAATCAACATCGTCTTTACTGCTACTCTAGCAGCAAATTGTGTTCCTATTAGAGTCTCACTGAAAGGAGGGTTTATCCTTCCCTCCGTGTAAGGGTTTGTTTTGTAATGCCCTGCTGTCTTGTTAAACTATTTATTAGAGAAACAGGGAGGGGCTGGCACAGTCCTATTTCAAAACACAGTGCTTATGTAGTCACTGAAGCAGAAAGCCTTCAGGGCCATTGGCAACTTTTTTAGCCAAAGAAAGAGAAATACCTTTTAACTGCTTGGATTTTCTCTGCCTTTTTTTTTTTTTTCTTTGAGATCTATCAGTGCTGACTTCCAGCAACTTAGCAGGCTGAATATTTACTAGCCCTTTCACCTTTATTACATGTACTCACCAGAAACTCTGGAGGCAATTATCTTTCTTTAATTTATGGACAAATAAGGCTAATGAAATGTGAGCTTACTGTATTACGGGATAAAACCTGGATTATTATTTTTTTTACCTTCCCCCCAAAACAATGAGACTTTAAACCAAAAGGATGTTATTTCAAGTTGTAGAATAAATAATTAACCTCCCTATCCAACTAAAAATTCCTCTAAGTTTGCACAGCACTTAATAAGGAAGCCCTAGAAACAAAATTGCATGTGAAAACCTACCTTTAGCAGCTAAGTAATGAGGTCTACTGCATATTTGTACGCTAAGATATTTCAAACATTTTAATGCAGCCAAATAACTTGTCAGTTCTCCAGAGGATGCCAGAGACCCTTGCTCAACACCAGGAATGCTCCGCTGTTTAAATATATTTTTTTCAAAATTTCGTTCTTTCTGTACTTTTTCAATTTTAAAAAAAAATCCTGTTTCCTTTTTCTTATCTTTGCGCTTTTTTTTTTTTTTTTCTTTTAAAAGGGGAAAAAATATCTGCATCTTGATCTCGGGCAGCTGTAAAAACAGTGTCTGGAATCTTCCCAAAAAATTCACTTTGAAGCCAACACTCCTTACAGAAAATGTCAGACTTGGGAGAGCTGGCTAAGTTTTATGAGTAGCCAAAAACCTGTATAATACAAAATGTCAGACAACTTCAAAATAAGTGATGCTATGCTGCACATCACTGTTATTTTTAAACAGAAAGGTTATCTGAGAAAGATACACAGAGAGAGATTTCATATTAGCCTTGCAGTATTTTCACCGATTTAAACTTAATAGGTCAGTTAAAACCTGTTGCTTTGTGTACCACCACCATAGGAAAGGCTGTAAATACCTGGACCCTCTGCTGATCTTTCTCTTCAGCTATCCAAGTGCCAGGTCTTTCACAGGGGTCTGGGGAACCTCTAGTGCCATACAGACAGGGGGACGAAGGGATTGGGAGCAGCTCTGCTGAGAAGGACTTGGGGTTGTGGGTAGATGAGAAACTCAACATGAGCGCTCGCAGCCCAGCAGGCCAACAGTATCCTGGGCTGCATCAAAAGAAATGCGGCCAGCAGGTCAAAGGAGGTGATTCTGCCCCTCTACTCTGCTTTGGTGAGACCTCACCCAGAGTACAGCGCTTATCTCTGGAGCACTCAGCACAGGAAAGACATGGACCAGTTAGAGTGAGTCTGAGTCTGGAGGAGAGCCACAAAAAAAGACCAAAAGGATGGAACATCTCTCCTACGAGGACAGGCTCAGGCAGTTGGGGTTCAGCTTGGAGAAGAGAAGGCCCTAGGGAGACTTTATTTTGGCCTTTCAGTACTTAAAAGGGACTTATGAGAATGACGGGGACAAACACTTCAGTGGTTCCTGTTGCAATAAGGCTAATAGGATAATGATTTTAAACTAAAAGAGGGCAGATTCAGACTAGATGAAATGAAGAATTCTTTTTACACTGAGGGTGTTGAAACACTGGCAGAAGTTGCCCAGAGAGGTGGTAGTTGCCCCATTCCTGGAAACATTCAAGGTCGGGTTGGATGGGGCTCTGAGCAACCTGACTGAGTCCATGATGTCCCTGCTCACTGCAGGGGAGTTGGACTAGATGACCTTTACAGTTCCCTTCAAACCCACACTATTCTGTGATTCTCCGATTATTGTCCTGCGAATGCAGACCAAATGTGAGCCTTCTGCATTCCTCTCCTGGGTTCAAAGACAGCTAGTGCTTCCACCGGGATGTTCTTTACTTTGGATACAGTTCTCTAAGATGCACAATAATACTTGAGTAAAATCCATATCAGCCAGCAGCCTGGTGACTTGGCACAGGGTTTTAGTTGCTCTTTTTTATATGTAGGAACTCTTAGAAGCTCTTTCCAAATCAGAGTCCATTTTTCAGATCGCAAGCAGCCTGACAAATAGGCTGTTCTCAGATAGTGTTTCATTGTTCAGCCTGTGCACTTCCTGATCTTTTGCTACTCAGTATCCCACCCTTGTCATTATGAATTTCCTCCAAATGAACACATTGCCAGGCTGCTTTTAACAGATTTTCCTCTGATACCTTATTTTTCAGCATTACACAGATCCCAGCAATGTCTGCACTGGGACTTGGAAAAATTACATTTTGTAATGCCATGAAAACCTTCTTCGAAAGGCTTCTGATGGTTTGATAAGCATTTTAATGGCAATTTCTTCAAAAGAATTTTGTATACTAATACACGATCATTCAGGTCAGTCTTTGTTTCATTACTTCATTCATGGTAACTAGTTTTCTCATCAAAAGGAAGCATTAAAGCTTCCTTCATCTTCCTTTGCACTCAAGCCTTTGGCTCCCAAGTGTTTTGGCTGCCTGTGTGCATATGCAGATCAGTCAGCATCATAACTTTGTCTAAATTTGTCCTAGATTTGGAGACCGACAGACATAGTCAAATTCAACCACCCTAATGAATAAAACTGGAGGGTACTTCTGGTCGTAGACGTGGTTATCAAGCTGTACCACAAGGTGGCTCAGCATCCCCAGCTGCTGTTGGCACTTTTGTCCCTAAGCTCTGTGGGCTGAAGTGAATCAGTGGCTTCATGCTCCACATGTTGGTATGGGCTGTTAACGTGCCCATCTCTGACAAACATCAAGCCAGATGTTAGCCAAAACTAAGCTGTTCTGACAGCCTGGGCACCTTTCCAGCTCAGGTTGTGCCTTTCAAGCCTTTTTTCCCAGAAGCTATGTGAAGGTTCCTGCCAATGCAAAGCCAGTTCTCTCTGCAGGTCTCTCCAGAAAGCACCCTGCAGATCAGTGGTGGTTGGACAGATGGGTCAAAGCCATTTCACAGCCTCCTAAGAGACGGTGAGGGGCATCACCCCAAGCCACAGCATTCAACTGGTCCTCCAGTTTCATGGTAAGAATATTGTCTGGTGGAAGTGGGCCAAGCGGCAAACCCAGGACTGCTAGTTGCTGAAGCGAGAGGACATGGTAGGCAACTCTCCTGGAGCTGTGCGGTGATTTTATCCTGTCTTTAATGAAGGAGACAAGTAACAGAGCCATTTGGAGAACAGGGAAGCCTCTAATTGTAACCAGCCCAATTTACCACTATGTCCAATTGTTTGAATCACATCTTGGAAGAGGAATGCAAGGTGATAGAGACCTTTGTTTCTCATGGCTCACATACGCATAGTGAGACCTGGACAGTTTTATAGGCTTGTGATCCTCTACTCATCAGAAAGATTAATCATGTACACCTCCCATTCCTCTGTCCAGCATGAATGCCAAACTGAGAATCCTCATACCATGGCCTCACACCTCAGAGTTTCAAGTCCTCCTTGACTGCATCTGTCCTACGCTGGATTTCACTGGATATGATGATATTGGTTCCTTGACCATAATATGATTCAACACTTCACACTGTGGATAAAACATCGCACCGATTCCTGATGACTTGAGCTGCCTTCACTTTTCTGTGGACAGTTTCAATGGGCTTTCCTTCATCCATCAATACTTTGTGAGTGGCCACACGCTTCTGCCAGAGCAGACGGCAATAACCAGCACTGCTTTGGGAGGTTCCCACAACTGTGTTCTTGGCAGGATCTTTGCCCCAAGTAAAAGGAGTTGAAGAACCTCCTCCTCAGATCCATTTTGGGCACAGCAGCTAGGAATCAAATAATCTCCAACTCATTCCCTTGTGTGGGTCACAGCTCATTTTTCACTGGATGTTTCCCGGTCAAGCACAGAAACCCTTGAGTTGTTTAGCTTGGAACATTTTTGGTGAAGGACCAAGTGGTTGTCATGACGGGCTGCTGATGGCAACCCAGTGGCAATATTCTCTAGCAGTGGCCACAGAAAGACCCTTTCCTAAAGCAGCCAGTAGTGAAAAACAGGAATAGGGTCTCAGTCCGCCAGTAAAAGTCGTGGCAATGCTAGAAATATTGATCCTGTAATATCCAAGACTGGAGAGAGAGGAGAAACAGGCACTGCTGGCCAAGCACAAGTCCCAGAACACAGACACTGAAAGCTTCTACAGAATTAAGTGTCCCTACAGGTTGCATCGGATAATTACACCAGTTTAACATAAAAATGCAAATTAAAGTCTGGACAATTCTTTAGAACTTTTGAAGAGCACTATGGAGACTACAAAAAGGGACAAGATTTTACTGGTTACTACAGGGCAATTGGACCTGGGCATGTTTTGACAGAGCAAAAGGAATGATTTGAAACTGTTCTTTAACACAAAACATCAGGATACGAAAAAAATAAGACTTCAAGAAATTATATTCTTCTGGGTGTCTGTACTTTCCTTCCACTTCTGATGGGGCAGTGGAGGATTGCCCCAGAGGGCTTGACATGAACTTCTCTATGGTATGAGACATTAACTGTCACTCACTTTGTGAACCAAAGGACTTTAACTCAGGAAAAAATGCAGAAATCCATCCAGTCTGGAGCTGAAGACATCCAGGGCATCATCTTGTTTCTTGTGTTTTGCTCATGGTTGATCACATTAAACCAGCTAGACAGCCAACTCCAAGTTTTTAAATTGAATTCATCATGTTTAAACATCTGGTTGTCAATTTCAGTTCTTTCCCCAGACTAAGATGATTTCCCATCACCAGGAAGGCACTATATAATGTATCTCTATTTTTTTTGTTCCCATCAGTATTAAACAGCTAGAGACTTTTTAAGCCTCTGAAACCTTTCAGAATTCTCTGTGGCCTCTCCTGTTTTCAGTCTACATAAAAAAGGGGACCCAGTAGATACAAACTCCTCTTATTTCTGTCTCCTCCACTGTCAGCACCCCCAAACTGCACTAGTCCTTTGTCCCACATGCATATCAGACTCTTTTCAAGACATCTTGTTTTAATCTTTGCTGCTTTAATAAAGGATTCAGTACTGTCGTCTAGGTATGTGCCTTGCATTCATTAATTCTAGATACATAATTTCACATTGGGACACATTAAGATCTAAGTGGTTCCATTTAGAAAGGAATCTGAATTGTGTGACTGTTCTGCATCATTGTCTTTTCTTCCCCATCTGTACTTACTCACTCCAGCATCTTTTAGTTTTTCACTAAAATCAGTGGCAACACTGCAATGACTTCTAGACATGGATGGAAGTGTTGGGCCAGATACTGTAACTAAGGCTCCATTTCTGGAAACAATCCCAATGTTTGTTTATTGTAATAATAAGCAATAATCTTTGGATCTGTTGGTCCATCAGTTTTTAAGCCATTTAACATATTATATTGAAACTAAACGAGACCCACTGGTATGAAGCACATTGGCAATGTCTACCCAACCTAAATAATTAATTTTGTGCTGAAGCTTCTCACTTACTCAAGTAATGAAGCTTAGTGTATTTGCAAAGAACCTTTTTTTCCTTAAGCCACTCTTACTGGTATTAGTTATATTCCTGCCCTTTTATTCTTTATCAAAGAAACCCCGTGTTTTGTGGTTTGTACTGAGGACCGACTTTACCATGATGGGCTGGCTTAATGATACCTGACTCGTCCTACTCAGACAAACAGGAACTGATATCACTCTTTCTGAAATGGCTCAAGTTTTTTTGGATTTACATTTATCACTCTAAATGGACCAGCCGCCTCCTCTGTTGACAAAAGCAGGCAGGAGTGTGTTTCAAGGTATGTACCACTTCACGATTTGCCTTCTCACAAGGTTACTGTCCAGGAACAGCTCATGAGGTCTAACAGACTTCACCTTTACTTTCTTACATTCACTTTGAAGACTCCAGAGTTATCCGGACCTACAGATTAAATACCATCAATAGAACGACTGCTTATCCCTCACAATTCCTTCATTTTGGAACCTATTTTTACAAGGATTCCTTTTCAGTGTAACTGTCCAAAATAATGCATGAAAAATATTCCTAGCACAGTTGCAACTCACACCTAAAAATGCCAACTTGACTGACAGGCTCTATGCCATGTTCCTTTCTTCCTGACTAAATAAATTCTAATAAAGGAACTGACCTTTCTGGCAAACCTATCCCAGGTAAAGTTCACAATTTAAACCTTGAAGAGTTGTTTTTTAGACTGAAAACTGCTTTATTTAATCTTCAGGAACTACAAACATACTTCGCTGTTTTTGTCATGTGAAAAACAGAAACACTTATTCCATCCCTCCTTTTTCACACAGTAATAGGAATACACATTTGCTAAAACCTATTGCTGCTAACATACTGCCGAGCTGTCTGTCCTCTGCAGTTCTTGTCAGCAGCAGTTTTAGTGGCGATACAAACAGTATGAAAACAAAGACATTAAATACTTGTATGTGTGTAGTCTTTGATACAAATATAATGAGCTGCTTGGATTAATATCAGGGATGTTACTAATAAGGAAATTAATTTTGTCTGGATATCACAAATGGTTTAGTGGAGAGCAGTACTACATGTGCTGCCTCAGAATCCTATCGGCAAGCTTTTGTATCTAACTACACTAAACTCCTGTTTCCTGGGCAGTTAGTTCCAAAGGTGGACCACTGCCAGCTAAAATGAAAAGATGTTTTTCCCAACTCTTCCTTTGTGTATGTTAGCAGCTACTAACTTTTTTAGCAGCGTTACCACCAATCTTGACCATTCTCTTTAGTCATTCCTTTTTAATCAAATGATTGCTGGTAAGTATCCATCATTGCATGCGCAACATTATTAATAGCCAAAATAGAAAAAGTTATGTAAGACTTCAGATCTTTGGGTAAGATGACAACATTTTTCTCAACACAGACAAGCTTTCAAGCGGAGGCTGGAAGACAGAAAAAATATTCATAGAATTTCCATGAAAACGTATTAACAGAAGACTATTCTGGGAGAAACTGGGACACTCCCCTTCCCTTGCTTTGTCTTCTACCCAGCCTCTGATTTTTCCTCCATTACTGTGGCTGCATAGGAAAAATATGATCAGATCACTTCACCAGGTTCTGTACTTTTACTGCGCAGTGAACTAACCTTGACACAACTCCAAATGACCACTCATCGACAGCTGATGGGTTCAACAACGTTGAGAAATTGCTGCCGTTAAAGCAAACATGATAATGTTACTAGATGATAAAATTTCACTGTAGATGAAGAAGCAAGCATCTCTTTTCACAAAGGCCTTCAAATCAGCCAACACAAAGCTGGCCACCCTCAAATGAGCATCTTATAACCTAGGGCTGTTAGCAATAGAGGAGCTGGAGCTTGAGAAATCTGGCGGTGTTACTCTGCACACTGGTGCCTGCTGAGGATGTTACGGTACCTAGAAAGGGATCTAAATAAGACAGAATATATACAGGAAGGAATTGTGACTGAAAATGGCTCTGGACTAACTTTCACAATTTATCCACATGAAAATTTTCAGTGAGATAGATGCAAATATCAGACATACAGCTGTACCAATTTTTCATGATTAGAAGGACACACTAAGACTACCTATTTTGAACCTGATCGTAACGTCGTAATAGCCAACGTGATGATTAAGTGTCTAAGCAAGAAACTACCAGCACACTCCATGGCTGCTAAGTTGGAGTATCGTTTTATAAGAGGACAAAAGCAAGAGTCACAAGCTTCATTTGCTTTTGTGAGGGCAAAGTTAGATAGAGCATGGTACCTACTGCTGGCTGACACTAAAACAAGCTTGAGATAAGTGTACAGGTACAATTAAGAGTAAGGGAAGAGCTCTGGTCGCAGGACTGTGAACAACTGAGCTGTAAACTTTTATATAAAGCTATATTCTGGTATATCAAAACTGACCCAACCTAATCACTAATTAAGGTCAGAAATCCTATTGTTCACAATGCATTGTTACCATTTCCCACCTCCACTCCCAAAGTACAAGTTACAAAAATATCTGTGCAAGCAAGTTATCCTATGTTGTTACAAAGTGGTACAAGCACACCTATTGTATCTGTAATTTCAAAGTATATTCCACCCTTGAACTCCTTCATTAGCTGTGAAAGCAGAAAGGGCTGTATCAGTTGTAAACATGGCTTCCTTTCAAGAAGAAGCATTTATTTAAGATGGTTTTACATTACTATCAGACACATGGTTAGGCTCAGCGACTCTTTACGGTAAATATTTTAGGACCCTTTCCTGCAATAATGGTCAGGGCTCATTCTGCAAAAGTTTAACGATGACCTTCACAGAACTAAGAGGACTTAATTTCTAAAGTATTATGGTTCTGCTTCCATTTTCAGTATCATGGTTATACTTTGTATGGTGCTGGGAATATGTTTACCATACACTTTACTGAAATAAGCTGCAAGCGCTGCCCAAATACCTTTTTTTTAAGCCTGTTTGTTAAGATAGAAAAGACCAGAGCATAAAATTAAAGCTGAGTCAAAGCTGAACCCAAAGACTCATTTGCAATGTAAACAGTGCACGTATGCCGTCTGTGGCCAGATAAGTCACATTTGCATCATTCGATAAGCGCAACAGCCAATTTCTTTCCACCTTACTTAATTCTAAGAACAGCAAAGTAGCCTCCTGAAGCCCTGACCCCACAATTACGCAAGAACTCCAACCATATTGGATGTACCTCCTCATCATGAGGACACCATCATGCATTTTCTCATGCCTTGAAAGCTTTAGGATGAATCTTTTCTGGATGGACAGAAATTCTCTTTTTTTAAAAAAAAGGGGAAAAAAACCCCAAACGCCAAAACCTCAAAACACTAAATCCTGGTTAACTTTCTGGATCTTTAAGGTCCCTTCCAACCCAAACCATTCTGTGACAGAGATGAGAAAACACTGCTAGACATTGGGTTTTGATGGCACATGATTTCCAAATTTCTACTGTCCATGCAAGGTACTACTGTTCCTGTGGGGCAGTTCTGCTATCCTGTCATGTGTGGTTGTGAGGCACTGACACAGGTTGCCCATGGAAGCTGTGGCTGCCCCATCCCTGGAGATGTTCAAAGCCAAGTTGGATGGGGCCTTGAGCAGTCTGATCTGGTGAGAGGAGTCCCTGCTCATGGAAGAGGGGGTTGGAACTGGATGATCTTTAAATTCCCTTCCATCCTCAACAACTCCATGATTCTCTGACATGGACACCCTGTTCCCAGTCATTTCCTCACCACTGTTATCTGCAGTAATTCCCACTGCCACCTGCACCCAGCGCCAGAGTGACAACAAACCTCTCAATCCTTGGCCCCAAACCCTGCATGCCTGCCGCAGCACAGAGTTAATAAATCATAGAATAGTGTAGGTTGGAAGAGAATTTAAAGATCATCTAACTCTGCTGCTATGGCAGGGATGCCTCCCACCAGACCAGGCTGCCCAAGGCCCCATCCAGCCTGGCCCTGAACACCTCCAGAGATGGGGCAGCCACGACTTCCTTGGGCAGCCTGTGCCAGGGCCTCACCACCCTCATCACGATTAAATTTTTCCTTCTGTCTAGTATAAATCTTAACTTCTCCAGTTTACACCCGTTCCCCCTCTCCCTATAACTATAAGCCTTTGTGAACAGTCCCTCCCGAGCCTTTCCTGTAGCCCCCTTCAGGTACTGGAAGGTCGCTATAAGATCTCCTCGGAGCCTTCTCTTCTCCAGGCTGGAGAACCCCAACTCCCCCTTGCAGAGGTGCTCCAGTCGTCGGATCACCTTTGCAGCCTCCTCTGAGCTCGGATGAGCTCCCGCATCCTACCCACCCCGGGATGGCGGAGGCCCGTCCCGCGGCAGGCCCGGCCTGGGCCGTGGGGCGGCCCCAGCCTCGGAGTGGCCGGGGGGGGTTGCTGCCCGCGGCGCGGGACTCTCGGGAGGAGCGGCGGGGAACCCTCTGTCCGCGGCCCCCGGGCCTCCCCGCGCCGGCGGCGCCGCGCTCCCTTCCGCCCGTGCCCGCTCTCCCCGCCGGGCGGTGACGTGAGACGCGCTGACGGCGGGCCCGGCCCGGGGAGCTTGGCCGCTTCCACTCAGCTCCGAGCTCGGCCCCTCCCTCCCCTCCCGCCCAGCCCCGCCGCCGCCGCCGCTGCCGCCGACAGAGGCCGCGCCGAGCCGAGCGCCGCCCGCCCGCCAGACGCCCGCACGGTAAAAGCGGCCCCCGCCGCCTCGCCCCCCGCCGCCCGGCCCGGCCCGGCCCGGCCCTGCCCGCCCCGCCAGGCCGCGGCGCAGGCCGCGAGGAGGCCGCAGCTAGGCCGCGCCGCGCGGGCCCCGCCGCGGGCCGCCCCGCCGCGGGCCGACAAGGGGGGGCGGCGGGGGCCGAGCGGGACGCGGCGGGGCCGGGGGGAGGACGCGGTGGGGCCGGGGGGACGGTGAGGGGGAGTTGAGGGGTGGGCGCGAAGCCCCGGGCCCGGGTAAAAGCGAGTAAGGCTGGGGGGGGGGGAATGGGAGAACGTCTGGAGGAGGAGACAAAATGGCGGCGCGCTGAGACGGG